>OMLP01001874.1:0-13286 GCA_900302685.1 Spondyliosoma cantharus
CATATAGAAAACAGTATGAAAACAGTATGAAAGACTTCATATGAGGATAACATAAGCATGTCATTTTATCTCCAGACCTATGATGAGTGGAAGGACATGCTGCCGGATTTTAGTGAATACAACTGGGTCATTCCTGATTTTGTCTGGGAACTGAGTGAACAAATTGATCTTGGTAAGTGTTTTAATTTTAATGTCATGATTTAAGTGAACATGCTAAACTGTTGCCTTGTTGTCCTTGTAAAGGATCCCTGATATCCATAACACTTGCTATTCTTTGGTTTATACTTAAAGGGTGGCTGTACAATCATGCGTCATGAGATTTACCTGTTAACCTTTGTCTTCTCCTCTTGACATATTCATTCTTGCATCCACAGATAAATTGGCCAAAGCTCTACCAGAGATGGAGGAAATAGCCAAGCTACTACCTGACCTAGACAAGATAGGAGAGAACTTCACTTTCCTTAAAAGCCTCCTGTCCTCTGGTGAGTGAACAAAAACTTAACTATGTCCGTATAAAGGTATTACATCATAAAGAAACATTTAAATAATCAGTTCAATCAGTTTCAAATGAAGGTAACACAAGCAAAACTGTCTTCCACTGTTGCATTGGTCTCTGCTCTTGAATATAAGATATTTAACAATCCAGTTGTGTGCCCTGTACCAGGCTTAAAGTATGTTGACCTGAGCAGAATGAGATAACATGGACTGAGAGTTATGAAATAATATGAGGATATAGCCTGCTTCAAGCTCTAAATTGCTGCTTTTTCTGCATTACTCCCCCTTCTTTGTGGCAGTCGGGTGTGTAGGAGCTCTCTTTTTCACCAAATATAGGGTTAGATATACTGCAGGTCAATAAACAATATGTTTTTGATCAGAAGTTCTATAGGAAATGCTATAATACTTTTTTTCAGCTTTAATTTATTCAGCTGGGACCAGGTGCATGTTGCTGAGCAGTCCTAAAATTGGAGGCTCTAAATATTTCTATGCTCATATCACCTTATTTTTTAAAAACAACACAAAAAGTGCTTTTTTATCACTTTTAATTAATCATTTTGCCACAGTTCAAGTCTGTCTATTAATCAGATAAAAGCTCTCCTTTTAATTAAATTTTTATCATCCATCATCTTTTGAAACCACTTATAATGGTATCATTCCCTGTTTGTAAAGTACAAGGGGTTTACTAAGATTAGTGTGAACCTCAAACCTCCTCATCAAGGAAAGCAATAACTACGGCTGTCAATTAGAATATCATTCATATCATTCCTGCATTTTATTTTATTTACTTTTACCATATCATAGCGATATAGCAGTAACGATTAGTCGATTTTAGTTGCCAACAATTTTGATAATTGAGTAATCATAATTTTTTAAGCCAAAGTGTCAATACGAAATTGATTCCAGCTTCTTAAATATAATGATTTGCTGCATTTCTTTACTTAATTTATGGTAGTAAGTGAAGTAAATAAGTCTTTGGTTTTTGGACTGCAGGAACATTTTTCACAATTTCTTTTTCACGTTTTAGACTAAACAATCGATTTGTCATTAAAATATTCGATAGAGTAATTGGCAGTGAAAATAAATGTGAGTTGCAGCTCTATGTGACGCAAATATCTCAACTCTTTCCTCAACTGTTGACAAAAGGGACAGCTCACCCTAGAATAACACCGTCGACTCATCATCACGTCAGCTTAAACTTGGCATTTAACTGTTTTCAAGCTACTGAACAGTCTGCTTGTTAGGAGCCCTAAAAAATGTTTATGAAATTCCTCTTACCACCAAAGAAACTTGATTTATTCTTAAGTCGCAAGATAATGGGAGTGATAATATTTATATCAAAATACAGGCAAAACATTTTATTCTCCTACAAATTTTGAATAGAACAACCTCTTGATCTGTTGTTAATGACACAATTTGTCATTTTGGGCTCCTTCAAGGTCAGGCTCAGTTTGCGGTGTGCTGATCTCCTTTAACAGTTTCTCATTAAGTGGCTACTTCACTTTAAGCTCCGGCACAGCAGCAGCTTTGTTTTAATGCACATCATTTAGCTGTGTCCCTGCTTTGACCACCATCCCTCTGCTTCTGTCTTTTATGATTTTTATCTTGTGTTGTTCTTCCTTCTCCTCCTCCCCTACCCTCCTGTCCTCAACATTCTTCACAGGTGTGAGTTTGGGTAGTGAAGTCAAAGGAGCTTCTGGTCTGCATCTGTTGTTAGGTGTGTAAACCCCCGCACTCAGTAGCGCTGCCCACTCCCCTCTTTTCTCTCTGCCGCTGTTTGACCACCATCTTGCCACAATATTGGCATGGTTGTGGGTTCCTGCTTGCCATGGTTGGGCTCAAAAGGCGGTAGCAGGGCATCTTCCCAGGACGTTGGCTTCCAGGTTGCAGACCAGCTCTGCTGTCAAGGATGGCAGCGTTCATGTTTAACACAGGTTCTGTATTCAGTGAAATGTGAATGACCTGTCAGTAGGATGGTGAAAAGGTCTTATCTTTCACTTTTATTATTTATGTAGAGATCCAATTTTACCCTGTGGCTGAAATCTGTTTACTGGAATTGGTGAAAGCCTCACTCTTTACGTTTCTCTCCCTCTCTCTGAATTATTTTAAAATCCTTGAACTTGATTATTCCCTAGTACAGTAAGAGAGTGTTAAATATATGTTAACATTTTACTTCCTTGAAAAGCTCTTAAATGCAGATCCAGCGTGCATACCTTTAGTAGTCCCCTCCTCTCCTTTTGACTTTCTTTAACCTGACTGTCCTTGGCTGTACATTGTCCTACCTGTGTGGTTTTTGCCTCCTTTGACTTCCACCCTCTCTCTCCCCTGGCCTGTACAGGCTGCTTTCTTTAATCATGCTAACATTCACTAATCTTTGTGACGAGCTCATTCTGCCTGTAGTTGCTTTCTCTCAAATGTTTGGAAAATGCACAAAAAATACATTTTACATAGAGCCTCCATTCAATAACTCAAGATATGCACATATTCAAATTTACACAAAATGCTTGTTTTCTTCAATAACAAATAGTGGTACAATAATATTTATATTATTCAGATAAATTGTAATGATTATATAACTCTAAAATGCAGTAAGCTCATTTACATTGGTATGTGTGAAGTCGTAATCTTCAGAAGTCACCCGCTGGACCACAATGGACCACACCTTTGCTGTGAGTCATAAACTAAATGAAGGAGTGTTCTCGCTCTTTGCTTTTCAAGTTCAAATGCTTTCATTGCTAAAGGAGAGTTTGAGAGTATGGATAGTCAAATGTTTTTCTATTTATATATTTAGTGTACTCTGATGTTACATTTGACTGTAAACATAGCATGACAGTATGCTGCCTTTTGTAATTACCAGCCTCATTTCTATGGCTAAGCAGACTTTTTCTTTGTGCACGGCGATAGCAGCATGTTAACTCACACCATAATAGCTTAACTCAGGCACTTTAATCAACGTGGTATTTGAATATTTGGCTTGAAATTGAGTAAAAGAGCTTGATTCTTTTAATTGATTTTCTTTGTGCTTCATGTCATTGTCAAGATGTTTATTTAATTCTACAGAAACTACTTTTATAACCACAGAAGTCCACCAATTATAATTTCAATTAACTGTACTTAACATTTTCTATATGTGTAAATAAACATATGTACATGTTGTATATGTACATGTTATATCAGTGCGACATTTTCCAGACATTTGAAATTGAAATACTCTGGTCTTTATATTTTATCATAGACATGCTCTCAATGATAACTCTGGCTTTTTTTCACTATTGTCTTCCTAAACTTCTTTGTATTCAGCCCTTAAAAGTCAAAGATTCATTTGATAGTTAACCTCATTCTGTGCTGTTGTGTCTCCTCTGGTAGAAACCTCAGGTGATCCTCCTCTAAAAGCCACAGATTCCTCTGCTGCAGCCACGCAAGATGGCAGTGACAAGCAGTACAAAAAGGCAAGTTCATAAAATCTTACAAAACTTTGTCCTCTCTGCTTTGCCACAGCTTGGCCTCACTCAGCTCTCCTTTGCAGCTTGGCTACCTTTCACTTCAAGAACTACAATCAGTTGATTCAGAATCTATCAAAAGAAACATATATTTAAGACTTTATTGTTCAAGGCATAAAAACATAGCAGTTAAGGGCCCTGGGGCACCTATTGATGTGTCACCTCATGTCATCTCACTTAATTTGTTAAAAGATACATTTAAAAGAAGCACTTAAATTAAAGTGACCCCTTATTGGGATACATTTTGTACTACAGATAAATGTCATATCTTTGGATGCATTTTAAATCAGTCAGTTCAACTGAATGTGAATTGTAAGTTTTACACTGGCTGTCAACCTACAGTATAAACAAGATGAGATTTTGACACCAAGTGGCATTGTTATAAGAAAATGGTTTTATGACACATTAGATGACCAGATTTCTGTGCGAGTCTTACTACAGACCTGCTCTCACTCTTAATTGCATTATAAAATGAACCTTTGTAAGGTTTTGCCAGTAGTATGTGCATGCTGTATGGCACTCATTCTGAGGGTATAATCTGAGACATTATGCATATTGATATTTATCATTGCTTCAAAAGAGGTTTTACTACTCATAATGCTTTTCAACTGTTTTCTATAAGTCTCATTCATTGAAAATGTTGCTTTTTACAGCTTTATTTTATATAGGACTCTCTGGCAGAACACTTCGTATGCACATGTGTTTCATTTCTGCTGTCCTCTTTGTTTATTTTGTTTCATGTTCTTTTCCACAAAGTGGCCCATTCAGTGTCCTTCTGTTCTTTTTTATGTTTCTGTGTTTTTTTTTAACACTGGACAGAGTTTAAGTTTAAACACTGAAAACATGTGAATGTCCGAAAAATAATATTACGAAAAACAACAACAAAAAACAGATGGCAGCTTTTCTCTCCTCTGCCCTGCTTTTAGTCTGCAATCATGGTCTCCAACATGAGCACATTTAACAACTTGTGCAGGTAAAAATTGAACTTAAAATTACATGAAACTGTTACATTATTATACAAGCCTTTCACAGAGCACAAGATGATGACAAGTTCATTTTGGGGACCCTTGAACTAAAGCAAATTTCGCCTGCTGCATAGTATGCTTTTCTCCTTGTAGAGATATGTCCCAGTGCTTGCTATGCTTAGTTAATCACATCATCTTCACCTTCACCGGACCGATTATGCATTTACAGCACAGTAAAAACATTTCTTCTGAACTTGGTTATTATTTGACCTTTATAGTAAAACTTGATATTCTACTTTATCACTGTATTTTATACTGCTATACATTAGCATGAAGTCAATCATATTGCCATCAGAATCATAGTGAATGTGCAGTCATTAGTCCACAGTGGTGCATGATGTTGAGGACAGTAACAGAGTCACTGCTGTTGCCACTTGCTGAGAGGTGCTGGTTGTGGTATTAGTCACCTCCTCTGCTTTCAGTTCGGCAAAGTTTGGCGTCTCCCCTTTCTGTTTGAGAGAGACTGACTTTGTTGGGTCACACTGATGATGGTGGCGAGATTACCAAAGGCAAAGACCTTGATTCTTTTAAACTCGAGCTTTGACTGTAACGAGATTCTCCTACCTGAACTGAACGAATGCCAGTGACTGAGAGTCTCAGGCCAGGTTTCCTCTGTTGTCGCCCTGTGTTTGGGAGCAGCATTTGTCTATATGGCCGGCCAGCGCAGTGGCTGGTTATTGTCTTTGTTGCTGCTCCTACCTGTCTCTCATTATGACGTACCCCAGCAGGGTCTGCTTGGCGAGCTCATTCTTATTCAGCAGCAGATCCAGCGGCACGAGGAGGAGGTCCGGCGGGCCGCTGCAGTGAATAATGCGCGTCCCCCACCGCCAGAGCCTGCTCCCAGTCCGCCTCCGAACCCCAGCCCCCCTCAACAGAAACGCAAGGTGAAGGTCCCAACCCACTTAGATCCGCCCTATCCCACCAAAGCCTCCTAAAAGATCAGAGAAGAAATTGAATATTTATTTTTTTTAATATTGAAATTTAATTTCTACCATCCACTTTGACAAAATAAGTCAAGTTTAACACCAGGCTGAAAAGCAGGGTTTCACTGCCTCAATAGTAAAACATATATTGCACCTGTGACCACAACCGGCATCACTGGTGGGTGTTGTTGGATGTGTGTTTCTGTCACAGCTGCTAGCTCAAGTAACAGTTCTGTCACAGTGTACTGACATAATTTGGAGTACACTTCAACATTTGAAATGCAGCAAATTGAGAAGTTAGATTTTCAGCTGATGTTAAGTTGCTCTTTAAAGATGCCATCCAGACATCTAGTAAGACATATAAACAAACAGAACAAAAGGTGTCAGTATTGTTCAAAGCAGACTGACACACAAAAAAAAGATATATTCCCCCTTAAAGTCCTTTAAAAAATAATCTACTCCTCCTCCTGAATATGCAAATTATGTTAAAGTTTTGAAGTTTTCCTGCTGGACATAATATGTGTCCTACCTCACTGTGAAGTTAATTCTCAATATATGAATGTGCCCTGGAGGCTTCAGGTCTTACCATCACATTAATTTGTATAAGTTACAAATTGGACCAGGATTGGCTTTGCAATAGTGGTGGCATCACAAATCATTCTAATAGGCCAGAACCTCAAAATTGGATTTTCAGTGAACAAGATAATACAACATATTTTTGACTGGAGGGGGACTTTTACTAATTTAATTTGTAAAGATGGAGCTCTCAATGTGGATACTAATAGCACTTTTTATAAAAGAACCCAAGACCCAAATTTCAGAACAGCTGCCAAATAATTCACTAACGCAATAATGCTTTCCAGTACAATGGCCATACAGTGAATGCAATGCTGGTACTGACAATGTTCAGTTTCTCTTGAAATTGAGAGTTTATTTTGTCCACCACATAGACAGCAACATTTTAAACTAAAATCAAACATTGCATAAATAAACTAAGAAACTCCTCTCTGACTAAACCTATTTATTGCATTGCTGTTGTAGTGGACTGCATTATATTTTACAGGTGTTTTGTGCCTAGCACCCTAAGTTAAGCCATGGCGTTAGTGTTTTGAATATTATTTTTATTTTTTTTATACATTTTAATTTTCCAATATTTGCAGTGGAGACGAATTGGCCGGTCAATTCTCTAGTCTGTCCTCTACAACACCCATGTATCACCCCATAGTGTGTCAGGCTGTGCTAAAGTTTGCTTTATCAGTCGGCTATGGGGAAAAGGCATGCATGGACCTTTTGTAGCCTTGTTCCAGAAGCACAGTGACGTAGCTCAGTCTCAGGCTCTCATGCATATGGACGGATAATCATCAGCTCCATTCATGTACGGAAACACTGCATGGAGTGAAGTGGCAACCTGCTGCATGGTGTGAGCTGCACTTTTTGAAATGACCATGAATGGACACAGCTATATAAAACATTGTTGTCAACAAGTACAAGTCTTAAGCTAATGAGCAGTTTTGTAATGCTAAATAAGTCCCTTAATTGAGGACTTTCAAAACATTTTAATCCAGTGTTGACACATATCACTAGAGGATATTTAACAGCACATTTCTTGTCCCTCTTATGTAGTAAAGAAGCAGTTTTTTGGTAAAGTAGTTTGGTGTTGTCTGTTTGTTTAGTTCCCTTTCTTCTGCTGCCAATCCCATTTGTTCATGTGTGCTGTGTCTCTTGCTTTCTGTCCTGTCTCTCATCCTAACAAGCAAACGTGTTGCAAGTGTACAAGAGAAAGAATCAAATGAATTTCCCTCAATCATTAAAAATCAAGCTATAATGACTGAATGATTTTGTGATTTGTGTTCAGCTCTATTTTTCAGGGCTCACTCCTTGAATTGTGCCTGTTTGTGAATCAATAGCTTGTTGATCAAAGCCAAGTAATACCAGAATGAGTAGTGTCTGCCTGAAATCTGATTTATGTTCTTCTCTTTATGCATTAAACTAAACTGGTTCTTTCTGTAATACAGTGTGCGTGTAATCAACCTTCAGGGTGCTGGTGGGATTTCATGCTTGTGAAGTGTAAAGGGAAGCCCTTAATTTCAAAATGGAAAAAAAGCATTAACTCTTTGTTGCTGTTCTGTTTTTCTGTTGTTCTATTTCAATCTGTAGTCATCAGACAAAGAAAAGATAGACCAGCTTCAAGAGGATCTGCTCCGTACACAGGTACAGTAGATTGTGTGTCTCTAATCATAAAATCTAAACAGAATTTCTTTGACCAGAGGAATGTTGGTGTTATGGAAGTCATCCAAGTCTTTTAGCACTTTTATTGTCCAATATCTTTAAATGATTAATATCTTGTCCCTAAAAGTGATCAAAGCGGTCTTCGTTACACCTACATTCATAGTTACTTGTACTATATGCTTCATACAGCCCAAATAGGCAGTAAAACTGATGTGAAGTGCAGCTGATACTGGTCGTCGATCATGTTCTATTGTTTATCCCGTAGCTAAAATATCAGCGCATGCTGGAGAGACTGGAGAAGGAGAATAAAGAGTTAAGGAAAGTGGTGCTGCAAAAAGATGATAAGGGCATTCACCAAAGAAAAGTGAAGGTGGGTTGAACATATCAACACATTTCATAAAACAATCATACTACACATACAGAAATATGCTTTTTAAGTTTGCCTGTAATGCTGCTGATGTATATGATTAATTTTCATGACTGTTGTGTCCCCTTGTGTAGAAATCCCTTATTGACTTGTATTCTGAAGTCCTGGACATCTTGTCTGACTACGATTCAAACTACAACACCCAGGACCACTTACCAAGGGTAAGGAGCAATTAACTGTAGATCTACTGTTTATAGAAAATTAATTTCTATCGAAGATGATCAACTGTTTCCTTCTCCACTTTGTCCTTGCCATTGGGTGTAGTGGTCTCCCTTCTCTTCTATCCATTTATCTGTATTTCGTCTAATCTCCTATTGTTTCCTCTTCTGTTTCAGGTGGTTGTGGTTGGGGATCAGAGTGCTGGGAAGACCAGTGTGCTGGAGATGATAGCCCAGGCCAGGATCTTCCCCAGAGGCTCAGGAGAGATGATGACCCGCTCTCCTGTCAAGGTATGTGGGACCAGACTGGCTGATCAAATCTTTACTCTCAAAGGACAGAAAAGAATATTGTTGTCATGAAATGGCCGTGAAATGACAGCATGTACAGCCCAGCTTGATGTCCACAGAGGAAAGTGGCCCAGTTTGGATGAGTTTCTGAGTGCTTACTCATCTTCTGTCTGCAGGTAACACTAAGCGAAGGCCCCCACCACGTAGCCATGTTTAAAGACAGCGGCCGAGAGTTTGACCTCACCAAGGAGGAGGATGTAAGTCATAGAATCATTCATTCCATTGACCTAATATGAATTTTAGCACTTACTTAGAGTTTAACCAAGTCTCTTTCTTTGTGCTGCAGCTGGCTGCTCTGAGGCACGAAATTGAACTGAGGATGAGGAAGAGTGTGAAGGAGGGACAGACAGTCAGCACTGAGGTTGGACATCAGATCTCCATTCAGATTTCAGATTTACCTCAGTAATGTTTCATAGAATAATGATGTTTATTTTTTTGTGTGTCAGACAATATCCTTGAGTGTCAAAGGCCCAGGCATCCAGAGGATGGTGCTTGTTGACTTACCAGGTGTCATCAGTGTAAGTATGCATTCTTGTATTAAAAAACAATCTGTAATGTATAAACATGTATTATTTTATTTTACGCTTTCATTATTACTACAAGTTTTCATATTATTATTTACAGCATATGTGTGTTTTTAATTTAGAAATTAGAGTTTTAGTTTAGAAATGAACTTTTTAGTACTTCTTCTTCTGGTTGATTTTGTATTTGCTGTCATGTAAAATCAAAGCCAAACTTGTCTTCACAAATACAGTGATGCAATAACAGTCTTTAATGGGTTAATTTATTTATGTCTCTCTAAGACGGTGACTGCAGGAATGGCATCGGATACTAAAGAAACCATCTTCAGCATCAGTAAGGCCTACATGCAGAACCCCAACGCGATCATCCTCTGCATTCAGGGTGAGTTTATTCACAGCTACAACAATGTTTATACTCCTGACCATCCTCATTGTTATGATATGTACGATGTCACAGTATCTCTGACCTTCCTTATCTGCCTCCAGATGGCAGTGTGGATGCAGAGCGCAGCATTGTAACAGACTTGGTTAGTCAGATGGACCCCCAGGGGAAGAGGACCATCTTTGTCCTGACTAAGGTGGACTTGGCTGAGAAAAACCTGGCCAGCCCAAGCAGAGTAAGACACTTGACTCCAAAATTTGTCAACACAGAATTTATAATTAATTATACTTTAGTTAATAGTTTTTTCAATTTTAATAACCGATTAAGGGCTTTATTAACATTTGTATTAACTAACTGCTTATTATGAAGTTCCAACTGATTTGTATGATACGATGTGTTAATATCATGACATGATGTGTTAATTAATGCTATGTAGAAATCTATAAACATTACGTGGACCATTATAAAGTTTTTTATAAAAGTTTACAGTTTGAATACAATCCAACAGAAAAATTTACCATATAGGTACAGAATAATACTGACTATTTACTCATTTTAAAGCCGTGGCACTTACTTATGTCATCACAGTAGTTTTGATGACACCGAGGATCTGTCTACTGGCCTTTTGTAGATGATCTTGAATTAGTATGAATTTAATCAAGAAAACAGCTGCATTTGCAGATTTCTCAAGTCAGTGGTTGAAATATTAGCCTCTTCGAGTGAAGTTATATGCCACTTCTCCAGAAGAGGGAGCTCAGAACTTAAATTTTAACCTGATGGTTTCTCAGTGAGTCGGTGTTGGGGAAGGATGTACTACAAAGTGGTTAGCATGGAATCTAAGTCCTCCTTGTTTTCTATTTTCTCTTTCAGATCCAACAAATAGTGGAAGGCAAGCTGTTTCCCATGAAGGCCCTGGGTTACTTTGCTGTAGTCACAGGAAAAGGTAACATGTGCTGCTGAGTAATTCATCAGGCTGTCTTTAATTAAATGTATTTAAGGAGGACTTTCACGTTATAATCATGTCCCATTTCACTAACACTTACACCTCTATTAGAGAGCTACTTAAGAAAATATTTAACTTACTATTATGAATGCATCAGTAAGTGAGTTATTATTTACTCACACTTTGTTGTTCTGCTGTCTTCTTGTGTGCAGGGAGCAGCGGTGAAAGCATTGACTCCATCAAAGACTATGAGGAAGACTTCTTCCAGAACTCCAGATTACTGAGGCAAGTTGCAACTAATTGGCCGAACTTTAACTCAATCAAACAATCAATACATTTAAAATTGACAGTGAATGTATGTATGCAACAAAGGGACGGAATGCTGAAGGCCCACCAGGTGACCACAAAGAACTTGAGTCTGGCCGTCTCTGACTGCTTCTGGAAGATGGTTAGGGAGTCTGTTGAGCAGCAGGCGGATGTCTTCAAAGGTATGACTACACAATGTTCATTCCAACACCTTTTTCAACCTGAAGGATGGTTTAATAGAGTAGATATTTTTACATTAAATGTACAGGGAACAGGTGCTACTACTCATCTCCTTCTCACTCTCCCACCTCCCCGTATTGGCATTACTAAGGCCACCCTGCCACGCCTTTCACAGTCCTGCCTACCAACAGCAATTAGTCTAGACAATCACAAGCCCATTGCTAACAGCACCAGAGATTTATAGCTGTGAGACTGCAGTTCCCACAGGCCTATTGTGTGGTGTATTGATCCATATCCCATCAAATCACACACAGCCGGCCTTCATCCTCCATGCTTGGCGCCACCTTGGCCCCACAAACCAGCAATTAGCCTAATCTTCACTGTGGATAGGGACAGCAGGCTTGGTGTGTGTGTACGTGTGTGTGTACGTGTGTGTGTGCGTGTGTGTGTGCGTGTGTGTGTGCGTGTGTGTGTGTGTGCGTGTGTGTGTGTGCGCGCGTGTGTGTGTGCGCGTCTCTGTCACTTTGTCTGTCTGTGTGTGCATATATGAGAACTAAAAATCTCACTTTTGATAAAGACTCTGTGATTGGCCCCCTCCCCTCCCCTCTCCACTCCTCTCCTCTCCTCCTAAGAGACCAGTTAAGACAGAAGATGTGTCCTCCTCATCCACTTTTATTAAAGGATAGGCACCATTAACAGTCTGAAAGCTGCCTTTATATCATACGGGTTAAAACAAAGCAGGCCCTGTCTCCATATGGTCATTTGCCTGTTGACTATATGAAATTACTGTTTAATGGAGTGTAACATCAAAGGTGTAAAAAGCAATAGAAACTTGCAGGAGATGAGTTTTGTTAAGTTAAGTTTTTGTCTGCTATATGGTGTAACCACTGATACTCGATTATAACTTGCCTGAACATGTAACGTTCGAGATTGTTTATATTGAGGTTTGTTAAAATGGAATATTAATTTTCACTGTCCTCATCATCCCAGCATCTCGTTTCAACCTGGAGACGGAATGGAAGAACAACTACCCTCGTCTGAGAGAGCTGGACAGGGTGAGAAACACAAACAGTTTCATTGCTCATAAAGGAGGCTTGACAAAAATCTAAGTATGACAAAAAAAGGAAGAGGTAGCTCATTGATGGCCCTGTTGTCACAAATGCTGTTTATGGAAAGAAAAGAAAAAAATAATAGGTTTCCTGTTGAGATTAAAGCAAGAGTTAAAACACCCCACAGAACAGTTGCACACCATGAACAAAGTTGTAAAAATAAAGATGTTGTTTTTTTTCTTTTTGCAGAATGAACTCTATGAAAAGGCTAAAAATGAAATCTTGGATGAAGTCATTAGTTTGAGTCAAGTGACCCCACAACACTGGTAAGTTAATGATGAGCAAATGTGTTGAGCTCATGATTTTTAGTTCTGTCTTATAAAGAAGTCAAAGCTGTTATCAATGTAACAGCCTTATGGGAATAGGAAAAATCTTCAGGGATACACAAATTTAGATCCAATCTGAATTTCTTTCTGTATACAACATACTGTATATAGATTTATTTAAATACCATTAGCAGCACAAAAAAACTTGAAACTGTAGTTTTATCTTTTTAAGCTCTCAAAAACTCAAGTATGTAAAGATGTTATCCAATTTTTCAAATGCTCATTGATTCCTCCTGTGGTTTCTTCAGATGTCAGTTCTAGCATTGTTATAGAGATCATCTTACTGTTGTTGGTAGAGGCCAACTGGCACTCGCTTCTTTAGGCCCGATACAGAAATGAGGGAGTAAAAGTTTCCGATCTTGGTATGTATTGACAAATATACACACATTTTTGCAACTATCCCTAAAGTGTGGT
>OMLP01001875.1:0-15657 GCA_900302685.1 Spondyliosoma cantharus
TTCTGGCAAGTCGCAAGACCCCCTCCTGCAAAATGTATACTTCAACGTGAGGCAGCATGGAAATGCAGGAGTCAGGTTGTTGCCCACAACACTTTCTATCTACATCTGTGGGCATCTCATGGCAGTTTCGGCTGGAGGGCCTGGTGGAGGAGCATCTCCTGATGTTGATATGTGCAGAATATTAAACATGAGGCTTGGGTCCCTTGTCAGGCAGGTCTGCAGCAAATGTTTGCTTTCTTCAAAGCTCAGTGTTTGAATTCTGGCCTGTAAAACAGTAATTCATCAAGAAGATTAGACTTTTTTGGACAGATCTTTATTGTCCTCTAAGAGGACTTTTGTGTTCACAGTAGGCCTACAAGGCACGTCATCATCATTTATAGTTATTGGTGATGTTGAGGTCCGAAAAATATTAATTAAAAATGCTATTTTAGATAGGCTACCTGCTCATCTGCAATTCTTTGAGCTTGCAGATTCTCCACTCGCACAATGTCCTCATGTTGAAGTTGCTCTCCGGTTGCAGTCCGGCTTGCTCCACGTCCTCTACCTCAAGTTCCTCGGCTCCTACCCGGTGCATCACCTCTAGCACCGTCTTGTCTTGTTCGAGCACGACCTCGGGCCTGTCCCCTTAGACCTGAATATGTGCTCGGCTCCGGACTGTAGCTAGGATCACAGCCAATGCTCTCGTCGTGGAAGCTCTAACAAGCATAATAACAAAGATATATTAGAACACAAAATTCACGTTTGTCAGGGGGAATGTAATTTAGCAGACACTTTTATCCAAAGTGATATACACTGGAGAGTTCATCAAACACAAAACATCTAAAGTTATTATTGCTAAATATAACATAGCTCATAGCTTGAAAGCTTAATCTGCAGCCTCCAGGTCGGCAGCCTCGTACTATTGTACTTGTTTTTGTTTTTTTAAATTATCATTAGAATAATAAAATAGTTTACTTACAGATGAATGAGACATGAGGTAGTCTGATGCTGAAATGGCTGAGTCGGCTAAGTCGGCTCTCCTTCTCCCTACTGAGTCCCACTGCCAGATGGGCGTGGCTTTGGATGGAGCACTGACGGGGGGGGGGCGACGACTTAGAGGAGGTGCTACTTCCAAATCTTGCTAGCTCTCTTGCTAGCTCTCCAGGATCGTAGACCCTAGCTTTAATAACTTAACTTAACTCGATTTCATTATGGAATGCCTTGAGATGTCTCTTAAGATTTGTGGTGTTTCTTCCATGCGATTTTGTGGCCTCATTTCTGTAATGAAAGTGTGTCCAAATGTCGTTTCTTCTTTTTCTCCCAAAGACGAACCCTGGCTGGCTGGCCATCGGTCCCTCTCTTTGTGTCAGACTTATCTTTGTGTCTTGAGGTGTCGTTAACGTAACCTACCGCAGCTGCGTCTTCTAACTAATGCTGCGCGAGTAGGGATTGAGGAAGTGACGTCGCCTGCGTCTGCGCAGTGCGAACTGATGCAGACCCTGAATTGAGACTCAGAAATATTGCAAAATAATAATCATAGCGAGATGAAATAACGTTATAACATTTCGCCTTGTCTCGTTTTGGTCAACGAACATTTAAGACATATTTTAGCAGAGTTTTTATTTTGTAAACCACATTTAGTCCTGTTTTTATTCGTCAACAACATTGCATTATATTTTTCGTCACATGACCACCAAATACGTTGCGTCTCGTCTCGTTTCCGTCTCGTGATAAAGGTTCATGACAATATTATATTATATTTTTAACAATATTTTGTCATAATTTTCATTGACGAAAGCAACACTACTTCCTGGGGTGGTCCGACTGTTCAGGTCGGATGGTCAAAAGTGCTGTGGGCAGTGATCTTCTCAAAGTCTCAATTCAAAACACACACTTCCTTCTCCAATACGGATGACAGTATTTCGGCACTTAAGCCATTTTTATCAGTTCTCAGACAAACTGTCATGGTTTGTTTACATCTAGGCACAAAAACTACTTGGTTAGGTTTAGAAAAAGATGACACTTTGGAGTAAAATGACTACATTCAGTTCTGGCAACTCACATCACACAATGTAACTGACATAAGTGCAACTCCCGACAGCATTCAAGTTTATTTTTGCTTTGGTCCCATCAGAGCAGCTGTTAATTTCCACAGCACTTGAGTGTCGAGCAAGTCACTGTCTTTAGTCCAGTATCGACACTCAACTGGGAGCTTACAAAAGGATGTTGTCATCGACTGCTTGACCATTTTTTTTCTCCCTTTCTCGGTCTCAAATCTCTTTTAGATTGATAAAAGAGAGAAAAAAAAGTACTGTTGAATTTTGAATGAAAAAAGGTCAGCGAGGGCCATTGCTCAATTTCATTGAATTGATGATTGGAAAAAAAAAAACTTTCTATACCGAGCAGAGGCCCGAGCATTCATTGACAGCATCACCTTTGTGTTTGTCTTTTATTACTGCTTTTGTAGGCTGTTGAAAAGATAAGTGAGTGAGAAGTAAATCCGTAGTCCATAAAATTAATCTTCCATTTCCTGGAAACCACGAATGATCAGTAGTCCAAGGTCAACCATGTATGCACACGCACAAGCCGACTGGCTCACGCTCACACAGAAACATATGAACACTTGCCAGGTTGTTTTTAGAGATACTCTCACCCACAGCATTCATTTACGTCCACCAACACCCCCTCTGGAGCTATTGATACATATGCGTAAATTAATTTAAACATCAATGTAGATAGCTCATCCTAAAATATTATTGGATAATTGTGAAAACATAAACGTCAAAAATATTTCAAAAGAAATGTGAGACAGTTGCAATGAGGTGAATGATGTAGAAGAAGACAGAGATAGTGTTGGGGACAAATACATTTGTTTCTTTTATGTTTTGTGCAGAATCATAATCTCTCTTCATATCTCACTCTGTGTCTTTCCCTTCCTGCCCTGCTGTGCCTAAAAAGTATGTGCATCATGCATATGGATGAGTTCAGTTTTGAAGTGGGACTTTTGGACGGACCTTAAGTTGCTGACTCTTGAAATAGTGCTAAACAGAATATGTGGACATCCTAAAGAGTTAGTAGAATATAAAAGCAATCTGTAACTTAACTGGCTGGCTGACGTGGCCATAGTATGGTATGCTAATGGCTCAAATTTGGCAAGCAGGAGTGGGCCGCCATCTTTCCACACGGCATGTGGGCTGGAAGGACGTGTCTGGTACAATTTTGCTAGCTGAGATTGATTCAGTCGAATTATGTTAAGACATATATTTGATAAGATATTTGGTAAGACGTTTATTGTCACATGGTTAATGGTAAAATATTCTAAATATACTTAGAGGTTGGTTAGGGAACTGTAATACTGTTAACATTAGTGTGTTAGAAACATAAGTTACGCACGTAAGGGGTCACTGCGTGACAATAAATATGAATATGGGTCATGATAAGCTCATTGCATGGATGACTTATGCAGCCATGTTTTCGGAGAAGACAGTGTGCTCCTAAAGTAACCTTATCTAAATCCCCACAGCCTCAAAACAAAAATAGGGGATAAATCCAGTATTTCTTTTATACATTATGTATGAGTTTACAGATTTTTCTTCCTTTTTTGAAGTACACAAATCATTATTTTCTGGGTTTTGATGATCTCCCCCCACCCAGCTGTAGGCAGAATATCCTAGTTGTTTCCCTTCACATTCTTTTAATGATTCTGTGAAAGAAAAAACAACTTATTCTTTACTTGGACAAAGCAGCAATTGTGGACAGACAGGCTCAAACAAGGCGGAAATGACAGCGCCTGTGATGTCATGCCAATGCATAGCCTCAAGACACTTAACTGAATGGGACGCTGACTATGTCGGCATTGCAGACGTGTTTTGTAACAACGGCACGAATGTCACTTCTGTTATTGCCAGGGGTCGTCTGCAGTACCAAGTCAAACTCAGGAACAAAGCCCATGACAAACGTCAAAGAGTATGCTTGTGCCGGGGGGAACATCTGGAAAAGTTTGAAGCTTAATCTGCACCACACCAATTAGAGTGGATTCTGTCTCTCTGTTTTCGGTTTATAAAATAATCTGACGAGCATGTCCTGCATTAAAAAAAAAGAAATCTGTATAGAGTTTTTTACTAGAACATCCATGTCACTTCCAGTTAAAAGGCACATTTGTTTGATACAGAATGTTGTTCCATCTGCCCGAATTTGAGATGTATGACAAAATGGGTCAGATTATTTCCCAAATAACTTTCCATCTGAGACATCTGTCCTCTGCAGTTTGAAGTGGGCACCAGGGTGCAACACAGCTTCGGGGCAGAGCTTGCTGATGCTTACTGCTATAAACCTCTTTAGCCAGAGGGCCAGAGGTGTGTGACAGGCTGTGAACAAAGCGTGGCCGTCTTTGAAGAGGCCACAAAAGGTGGTCGTTAGAAAAACCAGGAAAGCTGCAAGTTTATGATCCGGCTGATACTATTGGTGTGCCACCACTGGCACACAGAGACCCTAAAGAGATACAGGTGAAGGCCGTACGGGTCAAGCCAGAAAACCCAGGTGAATGAGAGAAACGCCAGAGAAGGCTGGACGTCACTGGAAGAACAAAATCGGGATGAGTCACGTCATTGTCTCTGCATCCCAGAAAAGGGCAGTTTTCCCCCAGCAGTCACTGCGCACATATGAAAAAAACGCATTCAAACAATCTCTTTTCCACCTCTTCCTTTGTGAGAGGTCTTCTTGTTAAAATCACACCCCGCATGTTTGCTCGCACTCAAAGCGACTCACGTGGCTACAGAAGAGCTCCCTCGGTCACACACTTTCAAAAAAATCAGACACTCGTCGCAATCTAGCAGCTTCGACCCCATGTTTCCTATTATTCCTCACTTCTTTTTTCCACTTCCCCCCAGCACTCTTTGGAAACCTTTGCTCAGGGAAACTAAATCTGTAATCAGCTTAGTCGTGTTGATGCATCAGACATTTTTAATCAGCGGTATTGAAAAGAGAGCAGCTCAACGCTAAGGCGCTTGGCAAAAGCAATGCACCGAGAGGAGAGGAGAGGAGAGGAGAGGAGAGGAGAGGCGAGGTCAGCACATGTTTTTTTTTTTTTATGCGTGTATGTATGTATACATCCCTCCATCGATTAAACGAGAAGGTCTTCAGAAGGTTTTAGCATTGCATCACAACTCTTGGAAAGTAGACTTTTGCTTGAAAGGAAGGACACACATTTGTTTTGAAAAGAGGACGAGTGATTGTAGAATGGAACTGAAATCAGCTGAGTTGACCTTCAGTGAGAAATGTGAGCTGTTGTGTTTTAGGGCGGGTAAAAGTGAACATGCGCCAGGTTTCAAATATGCTGGGCCTGCATGTTCACCATTCCCATATCCCTAGCACTGAGTTCAAATTTTTGTCACATATCCAAAAAGAATATCCATTTGAAGCAAGGGGAGTCAACAGTAAGACAAGCAAACGCCTCTTTGCACCATAAATGCAGAAGGAGGTTAGGACCATGGCAGCAGAACAGCTTCCCTCCAGCTTCAGACAGCATCACTGGGCATCCAGTTTGACTCTTAATGCTAACTGATCAGCACTGAAGCTCTACTATAAACTTTTGTTGATGTTTCAGAAGCACACAGTAACTTCACACCGTATCAGCTCTTTCACGTACACAATGAGCAAATGGTTTCGCTTGACGGAGCTAAATTGATATTTACTTTTATGTAAGCACGTCCAGCATTACTAGCTGCACATGAAAAATTATTCACTCTAAAATTCTAGCCAAGTTTCCAGAAAATCAAAACTTGAAACACATATTGATGCCAAGCCATCCATCCATCCATCCATTATCTTCCGCTTATCCGGGGCCGGGTCGCGGGGGCAGCTGTCTGAGCAGGGACGCCCAGCCTTCCCTCTCCGCGGACACTTCCTCCAGCTCCTCCGGGAGGATCCCAAGGCGTTCCCAGGCCAGCCGGGTGACATAGTCACTCCAGCGTGTCCTGGGTCTTCCTCGGGGTCTCCTCCTCCCGGTGGGGCATGCCTGAAACACCTCCTGAGGGAGGCGTCCAGGGGGCATCCGATAAAGATGCCCGAGCCACCTCAGCCACGATGATGCCAAGCCCCATTTATAACTAATATTAGGGGGAGTCCTATTCGGGCACACAAATGGTGGCACTGATGCTCCAGTTGGTCGCGCTTTGTTACACCCTTCATAAAAAGACACGTTTTCCACCTCAGCAAAGTTTAAAAAGTTGCTTTTTTTTTTCAAACTTACCAAACTACCAAATTGAAAACAAATGGAAGCACATGCAATCACTGAAAAATAAATTACTTGTAGGAGTAGATGCATTGAAAGAGTATGAAAGATTTCTTTATTAGGATGTATTAGAGAAATGTTTCCAATCTTATCCTTATCCTTCCAGGGTCAAGAGGGCCTAGAGTCAAACCTAGCAAACACTTTGAATCTGGAAGGATACACCTAGGACAGGTTGCTAGTGTATAACAGAGCACACAGACACCTCTGAATTAAAATCATATCACAAGTCTTTTCCTGTAATTTAATTGATAAATCATTTGTGTTGATAAATTATAAATGACCTACTGAGCAAATGAATAGACTAAATCAGTGAAGCGAAAAAGAACCAGGCTTATCATTGAACTCACTCAGTAAGGAAGCGTAGATGCTAAGAGTTTAATATTAAAGATCCCATATTATACTGTTTTATGAGGAATTTTACTCAGCTATATAATTAGCTTTGTACTTCCCTCATTGTCCATGCCTTTAGTGCCACCTGCTGTCCAGGTGGTGTAATGTGTGACTTTTTTTTTAAAGAAAATAACAAAAAGCAATTAACAATTTATCAAATAACCTTTGGCCTTTTAAATTCAGCACAATATGCTCAAAGAAATTTAGGGGGTGTCTGTTTTTCTGAAATTACAATTAAGTTCATTTTTACAGTAAAAAAAGTTCACCTCTACAGTAGCATGCGCTAATGTTTATGTACCCCTATGGCTCGCGGAGATGCTTTCGTTCAACCGAACCAGTTTGACCCAGAATCGGACCCAGAAGGAGAGGCTCCTGAAGAAACACAGACTCTGCGGCTGGACGTTTCAGAATGGTTAGTGTGTCTGAATAATGTTAGTTTGTTTGTATGTGTTATTACAGTTACTACCATGTAGCTAATGTCTAACAGCTAGCGAATGCTGTGTTTGTCTCCAAACTCTTGGACACTGTTCGCATCATCTCTGTCTCCAGTTTGCACATGTTTCTAGACTTTTTACTGTGACAACCAAGCTCCATCGTAATATTATTAACATTAAACTCGCATCAAACGCCAATGCATAGCGGACTGAAGCGGAGTTGGTAGGCTCAGGGAGGACCAGTTTACATATGTAGAGGGAACAGGGGAAAGAAGTAAAACCCAGCTTGCTGGTTATAGGTTTAAAGGGTTGGCCTCAAACATCCATCACACCCGCTGCTTGATCATTTATTCTATTCACCACTTCATTCTGTATATGATGATTAATCCTTTCCTCACCTTCACTTGTCATTCGCCAACAATAGACAAGGACGGTCCATCCCTGGATGTCTCCGAGCCTTACTCTTCATCATCCCATTCATCTCCTCACACCTCTGGGTGACACACACCTTCATCTGTTCTCATTAAGCCCGGGCTGCAGAGAGGACAAGACGAGGCCTGCTTTCCTTCAAGGTGGGGAGGTGGCTAATTTCCACAAATAAAAAATTAGACAAAGCAGACCAATTTAATATATGTAATATGATGCATGACTTCATTCTGCATCTGACTGACCTCATCGGATCAGTTTCCTCATCCCTCCTTCCTCCACGGAGTAAGGTCAAGCCGGCAGTTTATCTATTTTATTATATCTTAGTATATTTTGTGGTAAAGCTTGGTCTCGCAATACACTGGAAGACAAATATTTGTTTTATTCTCGGTTCTCCTCAAATAAAACCCCCTGAGTGGTGATTAAAAAACAAGAGCAGCTCACTTCCTACGCATTAGCAAACAGTGCACAAGTGATGAACTTTGACTCACACAGCAATTTTCACAGCAGACTACTAGACTCCGACACGGTGGAGCCTCCAACCACGCTGGTATCACAGCATCTGACGTCATCTGGTTTTCCCTCAAGTGTAGCCTGCAGTGCGTTGCACCCACAGCATCTCCAAACAGGCAACAAGTTTGTGTGTGTTTGTGTTGTGTGCGTGCGTGCGTGCGTGTTAGACAAGCTTCCTGTCTGTAAACGTTGGGCATGTAGCCAAGCCAGTTCCTGAGAAGTAAAGCAGTCAGTGATTTTCTTCATTTTTAACAGTAGGTATGGCCCAACGAGTGCAGCTCCAGGAGGCCACACCACCGCCCAGCAAACACAACCATGGACAGTACACCTACCACAGAAGGAGATAACCATAACTGACAATTCTACTTCTACAATTTTACAAAAATAATCTGGCTATTTTGCAACTACATTTTGTCACTTTGACCATGAAAGGGAAACTTGATACCATATTCTACATACATACAGAAACTGACAGGAAAAGGCACAATTACCAAATTGTCTGCTACTTCAGCACCACGGACAGTGCCATGTCTTTATCAATTCACTGCACAGTTACCCCTAATTTCCACCAGATTCGTGTCCGGTCTGGCTCCGCTCTGTCATGGCTCCACCACGGAAGCCGAGCTGATGGGTTTCACTCTAGTCTATGTGTTTACTTCCACCATATCCGCTGCATTGCGTGTCAGCACGGCGCAACAATTCAGCCAAATTCAGCACAGAGCAGACAGGAAGTCACACACCGAAACAACAACTAACACCCGTTTCATTTTCAAAATACCAGCTCAAAAATCTAAAAAAAGAAGACAAATCAAGACAAAATAACTTCTTCTAATCCTTCTGTTGGGAGCACTTGGTGTTGTGTTTTTAACACATACACAACTGCGGTCACACATGATCCTGTAATTATGGCGGGAACTCCTCAGTCTCGAAGCTCCAGCTGTCCAGCAGTGCTGCAGTGCTGCTGAACTCAAAATGCAGCCGGTGGGGATTGCCAGAGAGCGGGCGTCTCATGTGACAAAGGCCTTGTCCTCGCTGCAGCGGCCCGGGTTCGACTCTCGGCCTGGGGCCCTCCGCTGTGTGTCACACCCCAGGAGCACATTTTCAGAGAGAGTGCCGATCTGCCATACCATGCTATGATTTGATGAGTATGCAGGTCCCATGTGCTTGCTCACGGGGGAAATGTTGGGAGAAGAGCATGGTGTAGGCCTGCTCAATTTGAAATAGACAACTTTTGTTGTGAATCGGTGCTATACAAATAAATATTGACTGACTGATTTGGGACTTACGTTGGAGCAAGAAATTAAACGCTGGAAAGCCATTCCTGTGCACAAGACATGCTCACTGGGGTTTTTGGCCACCGGCATGTTCCAGGGTGAGGCTGGAGATGGATCAGGAATGAGTTTTGTTTTGTTGCCTTGTGTGGTCAATCTAGGGTTAGGGTTATCCAAAGTAGTCCATATGTGCACAAGCGTGAGGCTTTAGAACATGTGAGAATTTGTTTTAATACCGATTGTATGACATTGTATGGATGTGCACAGATAATATAATCTCTACAGATATGAAAAAGTAATCTTCACTTGCATCCATTAGCTTCAAGGTTGAGCACAGAAAATAACAGAGACGGCTGTTTTGATGCGCACTGTATCTGCAGTGGTGTGTTTGGGCCTTTACAGCGGCGCCAGGCTCCCCGGTGTCATTGAGACTCTTTGGAAATCGTATGAAAATGGAGCCCTGACATTTTAGTTCACTTCTTGACTGGAAATTATTAGGTAATTAGAATTGTGTTTTCTTCTGTATTAAACCCGATACAGCTGGATTCTGTCTATACACTGTGAACAGGAAGTCCTAACAGCCGGCGCAGCAGATCTTCTGAATGATTCAGATGAGTCAGAATGTAAACAGAAAGGCCACAGACTGAAAACATGAACGCGTAGAAAGTTATTAAGTTTGATATTTAAACACCTTTATGTTAAGTATAAATTAATTTCACTGCATTGGTTGTTCAGGACAGAACTGAACTTGTCCTGATGATCCATGGATGTTTTATTTACGTCAGGATCCCAAGAGTGAAGCGTGTGACTGAGTGCAACTTGACAGAAGCCTGAAAAATGAGGAGCTCAAGTTAGGGGCCGTCTTAAAAGTGCATTTCAGCTTTTCAGATACTTCTCAAGCTTTTATTCTTTTTATAGACCCTTCAAGACGACTTTATTTTCATCCGGACCTCTGTATCCTCCACCGCCTTTTTTAGGCAATATGAGACAATGAGCCTTGGCCTCTCTTTTGGCTTTCTCACTCTTTTCTCCTAAGCCGACTTCAGTATTAATCATACACGTCAGACTGCGTCTATTTTCATCGGAGTCTCCTCCCATTTGAATATACAACCCACAGTTTTTGAAGAGGAGTCATGCTCAGTATTTTCCCACAACACCTCCTATTCTACATCCACTATTGATTTTCCACCCAGCTCCTAAACCTTTACATGGCTTTGAGCTATTTTCAGTGCCCTTTTTTACTATTCTTAAAAATGCCAGTCATGCTTTACTGTCTGATTAACTGAAGTGTATGATGATGTTTAAATAATCAAGGACAATGATTCTTGAGACTCTGCTTGGTTACATGAAAGGCTGTAGAGAATAAACTTGGGCTTTTCATATCTATTACAATATAATCTCCAAAGTCATGGGGTAAAGTACTAGTAGACTTCTATCTTTAGATAATGCCTTGATGGAAATTATTTTATTACCTGTATTTTGGAGGTTGTAATCTTGCAGTGTGCAACTGTGTCGGACCCGGACTTCCCTCCTAGGCAGTTTTCATTGGTCAGTGAACCGATCCCTTACGTTGGCTTTCATAATCTCTGGCACGGAACCAGGCCTTACTCACGCACGCACGCATGCACGCACGCACGCACGCACACACGCACACACACACACAGACAAATGACATTAGTAGAAGATGCACACAAGGAGAGAGTTTCCACCCACGTACCTTCATCCTTTACGTTTAAATCAGCTTTCAGTTCAGCCATTTTATGCTTGAACTCAACTCGAAACTGTCTCATTCCACCAGTGGCAGACTCGTGTTTTTTGTTGGGTGGCGGCAAAAAAAATAAAATGAAGCAGCGACTTAAAGGAAACGAGCTGCAAAGACATTATATATAATTTTCTCTAAAGGGAGGAAGACAGACGGAGAGGAGGGTAACATCGTCAATTGTTGTGTGCGCTGTGGAAATGACACATCCACCTTGGCCTAGTTGCTCCATACTGCAGAAATGTACTTCATGAAATAAGCTCAACAGCGGTATTATGCTGTGCGAGTGCGCAACACAGGACATAATTACAGTATTATCCTCCCTTTTTAAATAGTCTGTCCTTGTGGTTGAATGACTGTGAGATGACATCATGTATTTGGTGTACCGGTGTAGGAACTGAGGTGAGGCAAAAGTTGAAGGCAGGTAAAAGCGACGCTTGACGTCTGCTTTCTTTTTCCCAGGTTGTGCTTACTTTTGCTCGTGCGCGCCTAATATTTATCCCCATGCCCCGCGATCAACTGTACAGTGTGCATAAAAATGATTTCCAAAAACATTTCCGGGACCTTTTTTCAATTTCCATGGAATGATGCTATTATATTTTCTCCGCTTCCACTCATCAGCAGCCTGATGAAAGGCGGCTGCCTCTTCTTGTATCGTTCACTGTCACCAAATCCCCTTCTCATTTTGAAAGTCTTCAGTCTTTCATTTCCCTCGCTGCGTGTCTCTTTATGGTATTTTTCTCTCTCTTCCAGGCCATTGTGTTTATTTTTCTTGGTGTACATGAAAAAGGAGTCATCCTCCCTCCCTTTATCCCTTGCATTTTCTTTTCTCTATCCCCATCAACTGTTTCTCTCACTACCTCGGTCTGTTTCTCTCCCCTTCTGTGCATGAACCCCTCCTGCTGTATCCCCAATTCCTCTTCCACCTCCCGCCGAAATTTTTTATGCTCTCCCACATCACCGCGGCCTATATGCCCATCTTCTCTCGTACGTCCCTCTTTCTTTCTTTGTTTCTCTTTAGCTGTCTGGGTTTGTCCTTCCCCTAATCGCCTGTCTCATTTGAATGATGGGTGCCTCCGTCTCAACCGACAGCCGAGGTCAGACTCATTCTCACATAGCCGTGGTGTTAAATAGCGTTTTCTGGTTAACTCCGGGGGATGTCTGAAATGCCTCTTGCGGACCAGCTGAATCCTGCTTTTTCACAGGCGCACCAGTCATGGGCGCGGCCTTGTTTCGTTAAACTCTTGAAGGTGATTTGCCTTTTGGCTGAAATATTCAGGAGGCGGAACTGAAGTGAAAGAAAAAGTAGTTATATTTCTGAGACCACCAATGATACTGTAGCAAACGGAGACCGAACTTTCGAGTAACCATTAATATGGTTTCTCTCTTAATACATTAAATGGTGTGTACTTCTAGTAGTAGCAGTGCACCCTAATAAACCTGTCCCGTAGATCTCAAGAGCTCACGCTCGGCATTGCACTGCCTTGGGTCCTGAGCAATACACCCACAAAGTAGAACTGATGTCGAAGCAAAAGAGCGAAGGACAGACAAACAGAAATACAGAGGCTCCCTCCTGGATATCACATCATTGTTATATAATAATTAACAAAATGACTGCATAAGTAGGTCAGTATATATGTCCGGTAAAAGAAGAAATGTCCGTCTCAGCCACCAAAGGCATCTTCCTTTCCTTTCCTTTCTCTCAATACATCACTTTGCTTTCATGATATAATTTTGTTGGACCACAAACCAAGTTCCCCCAAGGTCACATGATCACCTGTGTCTCTACTGATACTAAAACAAACATGCAGAAGAGAAGAAGCAGTTTTACAGAAGTGTGGTGGAGTTGACCTCAAAACAAAACAGTCAAAAACATCATTTTTTTTAAACGATTAATCTAATATAAAGAAGTTGGCCTGATGTCTTTTGCCCTATCATCGTTCACCACAGCAACTCAGAGTGAAGCCGTTTCAGATCTGAGGAGCCACCGGATAAGGCACCTGGTCTAGATGCCAAGTGGATGCCTCCTTTGGACGGTGAAATAGGAACAGCTGACCGACTGAGACACCAGGGCAGACAGGAAGCAGGACATCTCTCTGATGGCCTAAACATGTGTCAGGAAGGGACCTGAAGGACGTTTGTAAAAAAAAATAAAAAAATTTTTTTAAATACATGTGGACTCCATTGCTTGAACTTCTGACTGGACCCAGATAAGCCACAGAGTGCCACTGCCTTTCAGCGGCCGTGAAATATTTCCTCGGAAATAAATATCGGCTCATACTTAAGACTTCCAAGGACGTACATTTTACCAAATTTTTTCAAGGTACATTATTCAGTACAGAATGCTCCATGTCAAAAGGAACATTTTAAAAAAAAAAATATTCTGAAACACAAAGAAGTCGGAACCAAAAAAGCTTTACGATTCAATAACATTCCACCTTTTTTGAGAGCTGAAATCGTCCTGAATGCTTTTCCCATATTTGTGCCTGTAGTGAAGCCAATGCTGTTTGCCACTCACGTCAAGCACTGTCACTATTTTGACAATGTGTCCTGCCCTTATATGCCCGGGGACTGGTAGCAGTAATTTCACATGACACGCAGTGGGAGGTGTTGTCCTCCTAATTAATGAAGCTGTCAGTGTCATGCGCATTAATCACAGCTCACCCGTGACATCTGTCAAAGTGTCTTGTCTGAGAGCTAAACTGTGGCGCTGACATCAGTCAAAACAACTAACCTCCCGTGAAGCAGCTGTCCGTCCTTCAAAAAACATCACTCGTGTATAATTTGGTGGTGAAACTGTAGCTTTCTCAAGTGTAATGACACAACGGCTGAAGAGCTTAAGGAGAAGGAGAAAACAAAGAACAATCAAGAAAATAAAGTTCAGAAGTTCCTCCTTTAACACTGTTCCGTTTATCTGCACATTTGAAAACCCACATTCACATACTTCTAAGTCAGAACACAACACATGACACATGCTATAAGTGTACAGATTGTTACCCCTGACAAGAAATAAATAGTTTTCCTCTCTGTCAATATCAATTTTGTGGCTACAGTCTGTAGCTGTAATAACAAAATAACGGTGTGTTCCATTTACCTCTGAAGTCAGAGCTGGGAGTGACGCTATACTTTGAGTTGGCCGTGTCCCAATACAACAAGTCAGAATATGAGTTCTAAGCAGGTTAGCCATCATAAGTCGTTGGCAATATCAGTTGATGCATACAAACATACAAGATACAAACACGGATGTCCACGGATAAAAGTTGGACAGTGCTGTGTTATTGAATAATTTAATGAGACACAAATAAGACACCAGTGCCAATACAAAGTCTAAAGCTGCCAGGATTTTGACGTTGGGTTTGAAAAGGTACGTTCGATAGTCAGAGAACTGCCTTCAGGGGGCGAGCCAGTTGAAATTCCCAAAGGGAACTCTATAATTCTAACTTCCCATTTCAGATGGAATGCTTCATAACACCATTTAGCACCTAGCAAACGCCACTTTAACACAGAGGGACTTCAACAATGGTATCATCTGGTCAAAAATGTCCCTTTTGTCAAATCATTTTGGATTTACGATTTACTGCAATAATTTGACTCTCCCATCAGCCCTAGCTTGACAATGAGTTAAAAGGCTGCAGAGTAGATCAGAAACCCCGCCCCCTCCGGGTTAGTGGATGGGATATGGGACAGATATATGGTTTTATTGGTGGTAGATGGTTTAATTTAATCTGTAATTTGATTGGGTGTGAAGCACCATGATTGTCGTTTGAGCCTGGCTTTCAATTCAATTTGAATACCATGGCTCTATCCCCTCATCAGTATGGACGGATTATCTTTGTATGTTTGATGCTAACAGAAAAGATGGTGGACACTGTAAATATTATAACTGTTTAACATCAGCATGTTCGCATTGTCATTGCCATGCTGGCATAAAGCTAAAATCACCGCTGTGCCTACAAGAACATCCCCACAGAGACGATCACATGGCTGAAGACTCTTAGAATAGTCTTGTTGATGGATTTTCAGTGCTGTTAAGCACCTGTACATCTATGTTCTCTTTCTGAAAAACATGAGCAACCACACAGGAGTCTTTGCCGGCTCTCTCTAGGGTTTAGCTTATACTTGTGTTTTATTATGTTTGCTCTGACTGGATCTTTTGATGTCTCATAGAAACTGTAAAAGATATAGGAACAAAAATATCGATCGTGCAATGTTGAATCAACACTCATGATTCAAATGTCAATGAATCATCTCCCAAGATTTAAAAGTTCAAATATAATCTGCCATTGTGGTAAAGTGAGTGCACTTACAGTATATACTGCATGCTTTCATATCTAAGAATAACAACGGACATTCAGTGCCCTTCATTTATCTGGTCACACACAAACATAGTGCCGGCCATCGAGCAATATGATATTCTTTGTCCTGCTCAAGAACACTCTGACTTATTGAACGATCCAACACTCAGCAGGCTGGCCTGCTCCGCCAACTGAGCTACAGCGCTGGGAGTAAAACTGTTCCTTTTCTGTCTGTCCACTCCTCTACGCACAGATTGAATTTAATACAGTTTTTTTTTTTTTTTTTTTTTTTTTTTTA
>OMLP01001876.1:0-12616 GCA_900302685.1 Spondyliosoma cantharus
GAAGATGTCATAATGAATGTCTAGACAGGAAAAAAACTAAATCGCTTTCCACTTTATACCCAAGAGAAATGTAGAAATTGTCATTTGTGTTCAGCTAAAATTCTGGGTTTTTATGAAGTATAATGTTGTGGTGACATGAAAAGAAGCTATATTTGGTTTGTGGATGATACCATGAAAATTTTTGGTTTACCTCATATGTTTGTCTTATTAGTCAGTCACATTTGTTTTTTTTGTTTTTTTGTTTTAAAGTCAGTTTTGTCTCTCATGCTCCCCTTTTTTAAAAGCTACGTCAATCTTAAAAGGATTCCACAGGGTTGGACATCGTTACGCAGGTTAGCTTGCCTGCTCTTATTTAAACCTCTCTTGATTCAAACAAAAGGATAATAGCTTGGGGATAGGAGTGCATCAGGACTGACATCATATATTTGACAACCTGTTCTAAAAAAAAAAAAAAAAAAAGCTGTCGCCTGTAGGATGGTAATACGGGGTGCTTTAAGAGGAAATCCTTTGCATAGTTTTGTACTGTATAGTTAACACTTTTTTCACTTCAATGCACATACTGTAGTCTTGTGTGTCTAAATAAACTGTGCTCAAACTCAGATGTACATTAGGAGCACTCCAGTAGCAGGAAAGCTTCCATTCATTTAGTTTGCGTTCACTTTAGGTTTACTTGTAGTCGGTGTGTTCACAACCAGTCTCCTCATTACTAATGCTAATATATCTGCACTGCTGTAACCCAACACACTGTCCCGAAACAGTCTGAAAGATGATCCTTTTGTAAAAGACACATTTTGTACTAATGGTAGTAATTGAAGTGGAAAGATTTTCATGTTGCTGTGTAAAAAACAAACAAATCAAAGGCAGGTGTTCTGTCCAATAAAAACAACCAGGACAAAAAGAGCAGAAGTATTTTTGTCATACTTAAAGTGACTTTTCATTTGGAATGGCTGCATTTACATGGATAGCAGGTTATGTAGTGCATATTTATTTGTTTTTTACTCCCATTATTTGTTTTCTCCAGAGCAGAAGTGGAATTTAACGTTGTGTGTAATTATATTTCATGCTACCTTAAATCCTTACTATACCTTTTATTCTACTGCATTTATCTGAAAGTTACAGTTAGTAGTATCTGAGGAAACTGTATAGATAAAACAACCAAACAGCATGTGATGTGGTCCTAAGCTCCACCTTATGGTAATAATACTTGACATTGTCGTCAGGCAACATTGTTCTTATTGATGACATTGAGGTCATATCATCATTTTTTTTTTTTGGACTTCAAGGATTTTAGCAATCTGGGGTATTTACTTCCTACAGTTGAAAACTTACACATGGTAAGTCTTTTATTTTATATACCCAGTCCACCATGTTTAAACTAACTGACAAGTTTTAGGCCAATAGAAAGATATAAACTGTCATATCGAGTACCCAAAAGGAGGCAAATATTGTACTTTTTACTCGACTACATTAATGTGTTAGAGTAAGATTGCTGCATCAGAGCCAAAGTAGAGCATTTTTTATAATGGTTAGTTTTTACAACACAGTAATAAGCACAATATTGCAACCAAAATGTAGCATAGCAGAAGTGGAGGAAGCAGAAAATTGACATATTTAAGGAAGTACACGTTGGCTACCTCAAAGGTTAGTAAATGTACTTCCTTACATGCCATCACTGGATAGAAACCCATATAAAGGATTCATGATTATTTTATTTCCGGTGGTGTGAATAGGTCTTGCATATAAACATAGTAAGACCTACATGAAACCCAAAGAAATGCTTACTACTTTAAGGGGCATTATGTAGTTTTGGAGAAAAGAAATTTAAATTCAGAAGCTTAATATTTAAAATATTAATGAGGTAATGATACAAACTCATAAATATTTATCTTTTTCCATAACTGAATAAACAAGCTGTTCTCAGAGTAACATATGGTTCCCAGAACACCCTTTGAAGCTGGAAAGGTGGCAGGGTCCGCCACATATAAACAAAGTAAAACAGTATGAAACTTTGTTGTCCTTGAAGTCAGTTTGTTTATTCAGTTTATTCAGTCATGAAAACAAATGGAGTTTATTTATTTAGTTTGTTGAGGTCTTTCTCTTCCGATCAAAATTTCGTCCTCAAAACTGCATAATGCTCCTTTAATATTTACATAATAAAAGACAGTGGGGAGGGGGGATACAGTGGTGGCACTCATGACCTCGGTATATTTTAAATCCTGTCTCAGGCCCTTTTATGTTTCATTAAGATACTGCTTCTGCGACTGAAGGAAATGAAAAAATACCTCCTCCATGTGTGCTTCATAACGCTGTGTTACTGCATGACAGATGATGGTGTGTGTCATGGGCTGAGGTGATTCCTGTGGTCGGGCTCCAGTGCCAGGTTTTACAGCGGCCTCTGTCTGTGTCTGGCAGCAGTGCAGCATGAAAGCAGTGGGAAACAGAAACACTATGGCTGCCACTCTGTCTCTTACTCAGGTAACACTGTCTTACAACTCAAATATAACGACAGCAAACGTTTCGGGGCCTCTCTCTTCTCTGCTCGGAGACATTTCAACTGTGTTAGTGAAGCCCGGTCGGCGCAAAGGCGGGCTTACCTCGTCCCTCGGCTCTCTTTTTGGAAGTTTAGTCCTGCTGTGACTGGGAAAAGTTTCTGCCTAATCTCTTTGGGGACTGCGTAAGGGCGTAGCTAGCTAGCTAGCCTGCTAGCTAACAGCTAGTTAGTGTGCAGTGTTGGGCTGTTTTAGAGCCGCTTTTATCAAACTTGAGATAAGCCGTGTATCGTTACTTTGCTTCGTTTCGGCGGGAGGTGTTTATCGAAGCGTTTTGTACTGCCTCGTTTTGCTGCAGGCTAGTTGGTCCTGGCCAAAGAGCTGTTAATACGAGATACTCATGTGTGGCTCTGTTGTGGCTTTACTGTCATTTTTAAGCTAACTTGTAAAGCCACTGCTAACATTGCTTTCCGCTAAAAAATCAAGCAAGTTACGGACATTAGTCGTTATAGCCTGTACGTTGGCTGCATTACGTAGGGTGCTCATGTAGCTTGCTATAGACTGAATAACCAACCTGCTATTATTAGAAGTAAACATGCTTTCACTGATTGGGTTAAGTGTTTTTTCTCTGTGACCTTCCTGAAGAGGACAACGTCAGTTTACTGTTAGCCTGTTAGCTACTCAATGTCCTAAACAGAAAAACTCAAAATAGTCTTGTCAGTTGCTTTGCAATCTGTATGGGGAAGTGAGCTTGAGTAGCCCATTAGCCAGCACTGCTGTCACAAAATGTTAGTCTGCTGCTAAACTATGTTAGAGCCTGAAGTTTGTGTGGAGTTGTGTTTGTTTGCATGCACAGTAAATAAGTTATTTAGCAGGTAGCAGCCAGGTGTAATAAGTAGGCTACAGTCCCTGACTTGATACCTGAGCCTCTGTTGCCTCTAACAACAACAAGGAGCTGTCTGAACTCAAACACGTGAGTTGACATCTCTGTGTGTTGTCAGACTTCATACCTGCCTTACTACTAAATAATCCTCCCACTGACCTGCTGTTCAGTGTTGTTGCTGCCATTAATGTGTTTTACTGCGATGGCCGGATTAGGGAGCTGAAATCACCAGAACAAACCAGACTGGCCCGTCAACACCCACACTGTAATGTATCGTGCTATCTGCTGCAGTTTTGTATGGGCTAGTGGCTGGGGAATGATTGAGGGGTGTTGTTTTTTCAATGCTCAATTAAAGAGTCACCAGTACAATGACCACAGTGTTACAGCCGCCAACAGTTCCAGGCACACTATTGTGTGTGCCACAGAAATAAGTTGCGTTGGCCAGAGAAAGATAAGTGTGTGCGGACAGTTATCTCGCTATAAACTGGCAGTTGACAAAGCTGACAGATAACTATACTGGTCACAGAGTGTTTTACCTCAGACTTGGCTTCTGTGTCCGAGCGATTTGTAAAAGTCTGTAACAAGACTGATATTTTAACAGATCTCTACTATATACTCTTGCGTACCAGTTTGTTTCTCTGTGGAGGAGCTCTGAGGCAGCTTTAACCACTGGTTGGATTAGCCACTCCCCAGTTGATCCACTTTTCAGACAATTACTGTCCACTCCTTTCCTCCTTCGCTGCACCTGTCGATTGAAAAGCACAACAACCAATTGTCAGTTTCAGCTATATGGAGAAGGAAATGCTGATTCTTTTCCTGTTCAACCCAGCAGTGGACAGTCGTATATAAACACAAGGGTGCTTAGGGAGGATGTGACAGAGCACCATTTTAGCCGGTGTCTGTGAGATGACGTCCTGTTGTAACCGTCTGAAGCTGACCATCAGTAGCCTTGGGAAGTGTAGCCTATATCCTGATGTCAGACAGCTCACTAGTCATTACTCTTTTCTGTGTGCAACGTAGCAGGAAGCTTCAGTATCATCGTGACTCACAGAAGTTCATTGTATGGTGTAATAATTGAACTGTATGTCTCCAGGAAATTTCCACATCTTTGCCAGGAATTATTGCTGGGATTGGTCAGTGCTGACATGATGACTTGATTGAGAAAGCTAATGCAGAGCACTTTGATGATCACTTGTTTAAGTCATTTATCAAGCAAGAATGCCAAACATTTACTGTTAGCACCTTAGTGAATGGGAATATGTTCTGCTTTTCCCTGCATGGAAACTTATCATGGACGTTCTTCTCAATTTTCAATTTCAAATTTAAATGATAGAAAATAATATTGAGTATAGAAATTGTAACCTTCATCTGACATATGAAGCATGATGTCATGTGTGGAGTCATAATCATTCCTCATGCTACTTGGCTTGTCTTCCTAAACTGTCTGTGATGCAGAAAAGAAAATACACTACTGTGGGGCTGCAACTAACGACTTTTCCATTGTTGATTAAACTGTCAGAAAATGGTGAAAAATGTCGATCAGTGTTTCCCTAAGCCCAAGATGACGTCCTCAAATGACTTGTTTTGTCTGCAACCCAAAGATAAATCCATTCTCCGTCTGAGAGGAGTAAAGAAACCAGAAAATATTCAATCTAACAAGCTGGAAACACACATTTTTTAAAATTGATTTTCAAAATAGCTGATGATTAATGTAATAGTTGACAACCGTTCAATTAATTGCTGCAGGTCTATACTTATGAGAACTATTCTGTAGCACAATGAACTAAATGACACTTGTTCCTTTTGTCTGAGTGGTGATCAAAGCATTAATTTTCCCACCGGCAGATGTTTTTGTGCCATTGACAAACAATTCAGCTGTTAGTGACAGAAATATCTATGGCCATGATGATGTAAAATAACGCTGAATTTTAACACATTGGTTGTAGTCTGTGTGTCTGCATCCTCCATCTGTAATGTAATGCCTTGGCTCAGTGAATGACAGGCTTTCTGTAGCCAGCAAACACATGCTGTCCCTTTGAGTTTGTAAACTGAATCTGGAGAATTTAATGTATTTTAGTAATAGTAGTAGTTCATTCTCTGTCAGATTGTTTTAAAGTTAAGTTGTAGGGATTTGATGAATCTCATGCACAAACCTAAAAGAGGCAACCTGAGCAGACACAAGGTTTTTTTTTTGTTTTTTTTACATATTTTTTTTACATTTTTTAAAAGTGCTTTTAATTGTGGTTGGGTTGAGTCAGTAAACTTAAATTTGTATAATGTAATTTTTCTTCTCTGACAGCTCTCCAGTGGAAATCCCATCTATGACAAGTACTATCGACAGGTATGCAAATACATCTTCTCAAAAACAGCAAAATATAGTTCATTGATATTAGGCTATGGTGTGTTTTATAAACGCTACGTCCTTTACATTACTTGAAATGTGTGTTTATGTATTACTAAATAGTGAGCCTATTACTGTTGTGTGATATAGTAATTTAAACATGATTTGACTGCTGCTATATTGTGCTATAACTTGCTCTGGATATAAAGTACACACAAAAACAGATGGTGAGAGAAATACCTGTATTAAACAAACATGTTTTTTTCTAAATGTAGATCCACTGACCCTTAAACTGTAAACTAGCTTTAGGTAAACTGTAGTGTTGCAACGAGCAGTGATCTCTCTTCTCGGTTTTCTGTGTCCATGAAAGGAACTACCTCTATGAATTAATAATGTTTCCCTTTGCCCGACATGTCAGGGGAGCTTACTGTGAGCCTCATGAAAGACTACTAACAGATCCAGTTTCAAGCTAATAGACTCCTGAGAAAATAGCTTTGCTTTATTATCAGTATTGATTTAAGTGACTTGTGTATCCCACAGTGAGATTGTTAGTTTTCATTTGCTCTCTGTTTGCTTCGCTGTCACTGCTCACACTCACAAAACACTCACAAGCTTTCCTCCAGTGTTGTGGGCTAATGCCGATGGCTAAAACCAAATATTTCATAGCATTACAGCTGTGTTATTGATGTCTCTCAGATGGTAAAAGCTCTAATAACTGTGTGTGTGTTTGTGTGCAGGTTGATCCGACTGGCAGTGGGCGGGTGGCAGCGGCTGATGCAGCTCTATTCCTGAAGAGGTCGGGCCTGGCTGACTTGGTCCTCGGGAAGGTGAGCAAATAGTCCAATCAGGGCAGCAACATCACTTCCTTGTTTCCTGTTTTATGTGTCTGTGTTTATGTTGACTGTCATCAATGTGCGTGACTCTGTAGATCTGGGATTTGGCAGACTCTGAACGCAAAGGTGCCCTTAACAAACAGGTACAAACGCAAATCATAATATACTGTTTTTTCTTTGCATCAAGTGCATCCCATCAACTAGATTTATGTCACATACTGTGCCTCTGTTCTCTCAGCAATTCTTCGTAGCATTGCGGTTGGTGGCCTGTGCTCAAAATGGCCTGGAGGTGGCGCTCAAGAGCCTTCATGTGGCAGTTCCTCCCCCCAAATTTGTAAGTTTGCCTCTACGTCCTTCATAAGGCTCTGTTAATGCTCTTATAGTCACCCCCATTGTTTATATCATGGCAGACAGCTAAAATTGTCGTATACTGTCTTCTAGCTTTACTGTAACAGCAATTAAACGTACTGTTTTATTTCATGCATTACATATTTTTAATTCAAACATTGAAACAATATGTTTTGTTTTTTTGAAGAGTCTAAGACTAACTGAGTTTTGTTTATCATTAGCATGATACAAGCAGCCCGCTGTTGGCAGGAGGAGTGGCTGTTGACATTCCCTGGGTTGTCAAGGTGAGGATCTCGCAAGTTTGTTATCTTTTTATCTGTTTATTTGTAATCAGCTTTAATATCTTTGTCATCCTCATAAATATGTCCATCACAGAGTCTGCTTTTTTGTTGTGTTAATGTAAAATATAAAATAATCAAGTCTGCTCAAATATGACACAGACTACTTGTTCACAATAGTCTGTGTCTAATGGTGCCTATAAAACTCTAAAGTCAAGAGCGCTGCTTGACACCCACAGCAGTAACATTTAGGATTTATTTTCACAGCTGTCATTTCGGAATGTCTCGTTGCTTGTTTAACTTTCTGGAAGCATATCATTGTGTAGTTCTTCAACAGACATAGCATTTTTAATTGAGTCATTTATTTGATTTCTTGGCCTCTAATCATTGTATTACTGTTTTCTTTTGTTATTCTCCAGCCTGAGGAGAAGTTGAAGTTTGACTCCATCTTCGACAGTCTGGGTCCAGTAGGGGGGATTCTAACAGGAGATAAGGTCAAGCCTGTCCTGCTCAACTCCAAACTGCCAGTGGACATCCTTGGCAGGGTATGACCCCAAAACAAAATTTGTTGACAGAATGATGCAAAGTGACAAAACTTTAGAGATTTTAGAGATTATATGTCTTTATGTAACATGGCAGAAAATGTGAATCAAATTAGAGCAGGTGTCTTCACAAAAAACAAGTAACTCATTAAAACATTTTTATCGAAATCAAAAGTGACTTTTATATGAGAAAGGAAAGGTCTGGAGTGCTCAAACGTTCGAACAAACATGTGATGAAGGTAGTCTTAAGTAGGGAATACAGAAGATCCAAGGCACTTATCTGTCAAAAAGTAAAAAAGAAATAAAACAAATCTTCACCCAGATGGCTGTTTCATTCTGAAAGAACATTAAAACGTTGACGATGCATCTTAGAATCAAGCTGAGTAGCCACCCGTGCATAGTGGCTCAAACAACTAAAGGATGACAAATAAAACCAAACACTGCAGAACCTTTGAAAAAGGATGTGAAATTAAGAGCTGACTGGGAAGAAAATTAAATCAGAGAGGAAGTGAGAATAGGTTTTGAGTCAGGGCTTTCAGGGTCGTGTATCATATACTTTTGTAATGATGCATGCTTAACAATTATATCTGTATCTGTGTTGAAGGTGTGGGAGCTCAGTGACCTCGACAGAGACGGCATGTTGGACAGAGATGAATTTTCTGTGGTAAGAAATGACACATCAGAGAAAGAAACCACATGGGTTACAGTTACAGCCTTGGATTAGTTTTAGCGCCGGCTGTTTTTCAAACTGCTATCCAACTCTGTATTGCTGTGTCCATCAATATATTACAGCATTGATCTACCAGACATATCAACATTTTCAAAAGGGTGTTTTGGCTATTAGATATGAAAGTTTCAATGGCAGATTGTTTTGCGTGCTTGTATTTTACATGTAGTCTTGGAAGCTATTATAAACAGGCTGTGATGATAATTTCTGTCGCCCTGAATCGAACAAAATCCAGACTCGTGGAAAAGGTGCGAAGACTGAATGACTAAAGGATGGTTCATTCATTGGTAATTGCTTTTCAGTCATTGATTTTTGTTGCCCTCTCCCAGGCCATGTATCTGGTGTACAGAGCTCTGGAGGGCGAGCCTGTTCCCATGTCCCTACCACCTCCCCTGGTTCCACCCTCCAAGAGGAAAAAACCCTCTGTGCCTCCCGTGATGCCCCTGTTACCCTCGCCCCCCTCAGTCAAAGACAGTCGCTCCTCCCACGCTGGCTCTAAGACCATGCCCCTCCCTCCTAAACCTGCCCCAGCTCCTGTCCCAACACCAGCAGCTGCCCCTGTGAGTACTGGACCTGTCTCTCCTGTGCATGCGGTACCTTTATTATAGTAGCTGCAATCACAAACATTTAAAATGCATTCAAACTGGATAGTTCAGTGTGTTTTTCAAAAGAAGACGAAAAGGAGTTTGAAGAAGGTAAGTAAGTGTTGGAGTTAGTGTTGTGTCATCTGTGTAAGTTCTATTAAATAAGATTATGAAGCCACTCTGGTACTAGTTAAAGTCTGTCTTGTTGCCTGTGCAGTGGGTGGTGTCACCAACAGACAAAGCAAAGTACGATGAGGTCTTCAGCAAGACAGATGGGGACATGGACGGCCTTGTGTCTGGACCTGAAGTCAGAGATATCTTCCTCAAGACGGGGCTTCCCTCCGCCACACTTGCACGTATATGGTAAGTATTTTGTTAATTGATGTGAAACCTTTCCACTTGGTCTTTATGAAAAATTATATTTTATAAGGAAACATTCTCCCCAAACAAAACCCTTAAATGGAGAGAAAAGTAGGAAACCTCTGAAAGGGCAACATAGGAGCGATAACCTCTTCTACGAGGAACTTCAACATTTAGTCGATTAATTGATCAGTATTTTTTAGACTATTTTTATTATTGATTTATTGTCTCAGTCATTTTTCAAGCAAATATGTCAAAATATTTGCTGGTTCCAGCTTAAAGAATTTACTGCTTTTCTTTGCCATTCATGTTCGTAAAAGAATAGGAATATTTTTTAGCTGTTGGTTGGACAAAAGAAGTGATTTGAAGACATCATTTTGGGGTTTGGGATATCGTGATGACCATTTATCACAGTTTTTTTTAACATTTTATATACTAAAGTAATCGACAGATTAATCGATAATAAAAATTATCATTAGTTGTAGCCCTACTTCTAGGACAGACCAACGTGTAAGAAACTTTGCAAAGTTTGTTATATAAAGTCGAATTTTTTTTTAAGAAACCCAGTTGTCAGAGAACATTTTGTTTGTCATTTAAGCTGGAATATCTGAGTCCTAGGTGATATTGTTGCAGGATAATAACAGCACTGCAGTGCGGGCTTGCACATGTGACCAGGACAATATCACACCTATGGATTTTTACCTTCATACGGCTGATTAGCTTCAGTCCTGTTCTCACTGTGCTGTGTTTTGGTTTCCATGACCCCTGAACGAGATGATCAGTCAGGCAATCAAAAATAGCTGCTGCCGGAGGTGTAAATCATTACACTCTTATGTAACCTGCCTCTGTTTGTGGTCACAGGGAGCTTTGTGACATTGGAGACATTGGGAAACTGACTAGAGAGCAGTTTGCCCTGGCGCTTCATCTGATCAATCTGAAGCTGACCAAAGGCCTGGAACCTCCGCAGAGTCTGTCCCCAGAGATGATCCCTCCATCTGACAGACAAAACATCAAACAGGTGAGTCAGTCCAAGCACTCATCGCTATGATTGATAATTATAGATAGATATGTATTTTTTTGGTCTCCATTCAATATAATGATGCAGAAAAAGAGGATACTTTTGGCATTTAATGGAAACTTGGCTCAGAAGTGACGCATCACTAATAATGAGGCTGTTGATGTTAGTTAGAACAACAGACCAGCGGTACAGAAGTAGTGATAAAATTGAGATACAATAACAAAGTGATAGTAGTTTGAATTACTGTCGGTCATGAACAGTGCTGCCTGGTATCCATTGTTCATATTTTGTAGCTACAGTAACAGCAGGACATGTGGTGTTTTCCCTTTTCATAGTAAAAAACATAATCTTTAATCATAAACGTTTTGGTTTTTGCCTGTCTCTGGATGTTTATTATGTTTAGTGTATTATTATTTTAGTATATTATAATAACAAAACAGATTTTCCCTTGTTTCTCCTGCATAATGGATTTTTTTTAAGCTTGCATCTACATGTCTTCCCTTTCCGCCTTATGAACACTTTTATGTTGATCCTCTGTGTCTGCTCTTTACATTTTTTACGTTTCGTCCACTTCACGTGTGCAGCAGGATGATCTGAGTGAGTGTGTGGTAGTTTACTGACTCTAAGGCATCTCATTACTTTGAACAGGCTGCTTCTCTGTGTCACCTTTCTGCCTTGTCTGACTGAATTTTCTCCAAATTTGTATTTCTAAATTATAACTTACATCACTATTTGTCCCTGAGTTCCTCGTCATTAGCCGTCTAAATATTTAAACTTGGGTGCTAAGCTGACAAGAGTAGAGGCCACTGTTCAAAGTATTTGGAGATGCACCGACGGCACAGAGTCCGATCTATAGATGTAAACCATTGACTCGAAGTTTAGACATTTTATGTTATAGAATGTACACGAGAAGAGTGGTTGTTGGTGTCGCTACCCTCATAACGTCAGAGATTGAAATCAAATCCATACACATTATGTATAATTGCAAAAACCTTTGACCCAGAGCTTAACTATCACTAGTATCCTCCCAGCATCATTGCTCATTACTCATCTTTACCCCAGAGTCAGTCTCCCATCCCTGCCATCGTGCAGAATTTCAGTAAAGTGCTGTGCTGTGGTAATTTTTTTTTTCTTCAACTGTAATTTGTCATTTCATCCACATATAAGTAATTTGCAGTTCTTTCTACTGATACAAAATGAGTCTATGTGATTAGAGGTCATTCTAAACTCAGAATATAGGAAGTTTCATGATGGCCGAAGTGTTTTCCCTTTAGTCGTTTATTAATTTATCCTCTCTTTGTCTCTGTCTCGCTTCCTATCCAGAACAATGTGGCTAACCTGGCAGCTGACTTCTCTGCCATCAAGGAGTTGGACTCTCTCAGTAACGAGATTGTCGAATTACAAAAGTAAGCTTTGTTCCTATATTTCTTTATTTTGTCCTTCTTATTGCAATTTTTATGACAGATATTAAGGTCGCGATATGGTTGGTGTGAATGATGTTTAGCATCACAATTTTCAAGGTGATGAGGATGAGACATTTGATGGGGTCTGTACCATCCTGTACTGACCAGCAGGATGCAGTGTTTCCCACAAACTGACTGGACTTGGTGCTGCCCAATTACATTTTATATGTTGGGAAACAGTGGTTCTAGTATACAGGATTATATCACTCTCACTCTCACTCTCTCAGACATCCTTTTAACACTCTCACACCCACAGCTTCAAATGAAAATGTATAAATATTTTTTTTGCTACAGCCTACAAAACACAGCAGATGGTTGTAAAGCTGAGTTATGTAGCTGCTGTTGACAGTGAGGTGGAAGAATGACAGACAGAATATGCACTATTCACCAGACTTCACTGTTTTCTAATATTTCTGTCAGAAACATCTAGCCAAAATAATTTTCAAAGAATTAAATATTTTGACCAGATACCGATTTTTAGTATTAACTTGTGTTTTTTTTTTTTTATAAGAAAGAGACAGAAAGAACATCATCTTTTAATAATAAAATATAGACTTCATCATCAGTTCTTCTTTTTGACAGTTCTCGCATTTCAGTCATGCTTTATTTCTAGCTTTAAAGGTAGATAGAAAAATCTTTTTGCACTGCTTTTTACATGTACTCTTGGTTTTGCAGATGGTTGGTATCAGTATCACTTGTAATGGATTTACATTTCATAACTAACAGAATTTAGGTTCCCTGTTCTGGAAA
>OMLP01001876.1:12687-64709 GCA_900302685.1 Spondyliosoma cantharus
GCTGTTTGAGGTGAGAAAGATGGAGAGAAATAGAAACTAAGTGGCGGAGATCTGAGCATCAGACAGGCAGCAGATCGAGAAGTGCTAGAAAAGATGATGCATGTTTTCAACTGCTTCAAAGTGAGGCAGCGACCTTTGATTAAAGTGGAAGAGGCTGGTGAGGATGATGCTGATGGGTAAGAGGAGAACACGAGTGATATTCAGCATGAGTTGACTGCCGGTTTGCTGGTAGAAGATGTTTTGTTATCAAGGGAATTGTGCATTTTGATGTAAGACGAGAGAGAGAATCTAAAAATAGCTGCTGTTATTTTCAGTCTGTCTTGAAATGGATGACAAATGATAAGTGTTTTATATGGCAAATACCATTTTTTCGTGTTGTGGTATTTATTGCTTTTAAAAACAAATAGACATCGTTTATAGTGAAATGTTTCCTTTTGTTTCGGATGTTCTAACATTGCTTTCAGAGCGGAAACAATGCTACAAAAAGGGTCATTTGTTAATCCAACCAAATCATCATCAATCATCCAATGCATTCATTATTAGTCGAAAGCACATTTAACTTAAGCAAAAGTGTCGGTCAAGATATAAAGAATTCTTTAATTTTTTGCTTCTCTTCTACCGTTTGTGTTATTCCCCATATATGCATTTGTTATAGATATATGATGCACCTTTACAAATAGCTTTAATATGTTCAAGAAGTCTGAATTGAAAACATTAGATAGGTATGTGACACAATTAAATGTTGGATATCCATATATGGTCCAAATAAGCCCCTACTACCATACTAAGACTCATTCATAGCTAATGCTGCATTCTCATGCTCCTCGAATGATCCCAGTTCACGAGTTAGGAAGTCATTCTTCCAACTTACAAATTGAGCGTTAAGTTTGAATGTTGGGGCAACATGGATGCCACAAAGAAGTTGTTTTGCATTTTATTGCTCAGGGCGTTTAAACAACCCCTTCACTGCTGTTTCCAGTATTTCTGTGACAAGGAAGGGCAAAGGAAAGGGATCATGTAAGCCAAGGAATACATTTCACAAATATGCATGTTACCATCAACCCCATGTTATCTTTTGCCGCCATGTATCAGCATCATATCACGGCAACTCATGTACCAAAATTTTCTCCAACTTGAGGGCCCGTGAATTTTCCCAGTCGGAAATATGTTTCTCCGATTATTCTGACAACGCATGATGGCACAATTAAACTGCCATTATCTTACTACATGTTATAGTTGTTTATTTCAGTCAGAAATAAAGAATGTGATGACTTGAGAGTAGGGCAGCAAGTAATGATTAATCATTTAATCTATTAAATGTCAAAAAAAAAAAGAAATGGTCATCATAATTTGTGACCGCCTAAAGTGACATCCTCTTCAAATTTTCTCCAACCAACGGTCCAAAATTCTTAATTTCTTTATGTACTATCATACATGACAAAGAAAAGCCGCAAATTCCTACATTTAAAAAGCTGAAACCAGCAAATGTTTTGCTTTAGAAAAGGCTGAAATGCTTAAAAGATTACCAAAATAGTTTAGTTAGAAATTATTTTTCTTTCCTTCCACTAATCTTTGTAGCTCTACTTGAAATGCAAATGGCACTGAAATCCTGTCCAGTATACCTTTACTGTCATACCCATTTGAAGTAAACTGAAACATCTGTGGCTTTTTAATATGATTAGTAATAGCTGAAAACAAAGTACACATTTGTTAATTGTCAGTTTGGAAATACATCATTATGTATCCCTCCTCCTGTCTCCGCCCCATTTCATTTCCTGTCTGGCTGTGTGGATGAAAGAGTGAAGTAGAGAGGATGAACATACAGGCAGCGAAAATGATGGATGTTGTAGGTTGGCTCATCATCAGTTGTCCCCCCTCCCTCTCTTCCTCCCTTCATCCTCCAGGCAGCCATCTGCTTCTCACTCCTCATCTCCCACACATTTGACTGAGCAAGCACATGCTCACTTTCCACAACACGCTCACCCTCATTGCATTTTACAGCGCAGTGCATCCGCAAGCCCTCAGGTCTCACACGCATTCCACCTTTCTTCATATCAGGTCACAACACCTGCTTTTCAGGCAGCTCCCTCTGTACTGTGGAGTTTGGATTTCAGGACATTATGGTGGTTCAGGGAGAAGAGGTGGTGGTGGTTCAGGGGAAAGAAACGGAGAGCTGGTTGGGGCTGGGTGCGCTTGGAGTACCTGGTCTACCCTCTCTGTCCTTGGTGGCTAAATACTCCTGTTTCTTGTGCTGGGCCCCCAGGGAGAAGAGCTCTGTGGAAGACGAGATTAAGGAGAAGGAGGAAGCCATCAGACAGCGCAGCAGCGAAGTGCAGGTAAGGTCTCGGCGTCTCTGTTTGTCTGTGAGTACAGTGGATACAGAGAGAAGAGAGATTTATTGGCAGGAAGGATCGATGACATGGTCACAGAGATATTTTCTATAATTTTACTGGTGCACATCTATGAGCATGTTTGTATTTCTGCTGCTTCTCCCTTTTAAAAAAATAAAAATCCAGATCAGACAGAGCAGATGATAAGACCCATAGGTGCTAAAGCAGCTTGACCACTTCTGTTGTAATTATATACTGAAGGAGAAGATCAATAATGCATTTGGCCGGCAGTCTCAGACGCTTGTTCAGAACACACAGTTAATGTCTCTCTGAGAGGGAGAGGCTGCTGTCCTTGTGTAGGCGTGTCAGCCTGCTCTGAGTCTGAGAGATGGGGCTCTATTTTTGGGAGCTGATGGCTTAAAGGGCTAGTCTGCTCCGCTTTGGGGAGTTCAGTCTGATGCTGAAGTGTGAGGGTGGATCTCAAGGGAGTCTCACGCTGATGTAGCTGAATTTCTGAGCTGCGCTGCAGGGTAGCCTCAAGTGCTTTTGACTATTTATACCGTAATGTGTTTTCTAAATATATTCCTTGACATCACACATTGTTGTTGTCGTCATCTGTACTATAACCACAGCCCTGACTCCACAATAATATTTCCCCTGCGGTATTTCTCAAATGTTTGGAATTTATTTGTGGCAGCGAGCTCTGACTTCTGTCGTGTAAAAGTCGGCAGCAAAACGGAACTGATTTAACAGGCTAAATTCTGACCTGGGGAATAATATTCCAGTGTACACATGTTGGATCTATTCGAGTAGCCTGCCCATTTAAGATGTGTATATGGGGGTCTGTCGGGATGATCTAGAGGAGTCCAGCCAGAGACCTTCACTGCATCTTATCCTCGCTCTCTTTTCCCTTTGATTTCTTTTGGACCTGTCACTCCTGGCATAAAATCCTTCAGATTAAATAGTAAACAAAAATAGAGGATGTTTACCCTTGGTGTCATCTGGTATACTGACAGACAAGTAGCAATACTGCAAGCTGACAAGCTGCTTTTGTTCAAATATCAGACTGATAACCATTAATTTCTTCCTCCTGTCACCATGTTTTGCACGCGCTTCTATATTCTTCTCAGTGTTGGCAGCAATGTAAAAAAAATTGAACTACAAAATTGAAAATTTGGATGTTCTTTTATCCCTTTTTAAAGAGCATCTTGTTGTCCTTTCCCCATCATTCATATTTGAAATCATTTCTATATTCTGTTATTGAGCTCCCTCTTCATCTCTCAGCTTGTCTGTTTCTTTTTAGCAAGGTTTACCTGTAAAAGAACAGACAAACATACATAACTTATTTTCCCCTGTCTCCTCTTTGGCTCGATATCTGCAGGACTTGCAGGATGAAGTGGCGAAGGAGAACGAGGTGCTGCAGCAGCTCCAGTCTCAGCGTCAGAAGGTCCAGGATGCTTTGGAAGAGCTGGACCAACAGAAAGGCTCTCTGGAAGAGCAGCTTAGTCATATTCGTCAGCAGACCAGCCAAGAGACGCAACTGGTAGGTCCTGTATTTATTTCAGTCCTGGAAAGCTGCAGAAATGACTCACCACTAGCAAAGTACACCAGTACTATAAAAAATATGATATTTATGTCTGTCACAGATTTCATCACTGACATCGGAGCATGAGGATCAGGAACAGAGGATATGTCAGTATGAGGAGGAGCTGGTCCAGGCCCGGGAGGAGCTCCTTGCTCTGCAGGAAGAGAGCAGGAAGCTGCAGGAGAAGGTCCAGGCCGCTCAGGAGCAGCTCACACCTCTGCAGGAGTCTGTCCGTGACTCCTTTACACAAGTTGCACAGGTCAGTTTGTTTGAATCAGTCTGCCATGCGTATGAACTGTTGTAATCTTGGTTCAACCATAAATGTTTTGAAAAGAGCCATATGAATAAAGTTTCTTATTTTTTTATTATTATACAAAGATTCTTTCCTCGCCAGAAAATACAAGCCGTGTGGTTTGTTTTCCTCAATGTTGTTCTTCTCCATCTCTGCTTTCTTAGGTTCAGCAGAAACTGAACGATCTAAAGGTGGAGGAGAGGTCAGTAACTGCCCAGCTCAGCTGGAAGAGAGCCCTGGAGGATAGCTCTCCTGTCATGGTCAATGGATCAGCAGGCTCTGCTGCAGAGCTGCACCAAGGGGACCTCTTCCAGCAGGACCTCTTCCAAGAGGACCAGCCCTTAGAGCTGAAGGTGGAAGAACCAGCTGCTTTCTTCGATGAGCAGAAAGAACATTCAGATCAAAAAGGAGAGGAAGTGGAGAACGAGAGAGACGATGAAGAAGAGAAAGAGGAAGAGATTCCAAAGACTCAAGAGGAGGAAAAGATGAAACCCGATCCCTTGGATGACCTGTATACTAGTCTGGCCTCCGCTGATATGTTCAATAATGTATCAGCTTTCACCAAGCCACAGGAGAACACTGTTAGGGTAATACATATACTTAATTATCAGTCATTTAATAGATGGAAATAATGCAAACTTCTTACTGCAGCTACACTGCTCTTTTTCCTTTCTTTTTAACACCCAACAATCATGCAATATCAGCAGTCTTAATTTATATTCCATGTAATAACCAGAGAAGAATTGTATCAAATGTAAAATTCTCTGTAAGAAATGCTAGTCTTTATGTTTTGTCCGCTCATGTTTCCAGGAACTCAGTACCCCTACACCCGATGTCTCCTCAGAGGTCACAGATGATGCAGAGGAATCGCCTAAAGAGAGCCCACCAAAAGTAAAGACCCCGAGTTTGTGCACAGTGTCAGTTAGCCAAGCAGTTTTTCTGGTAAAATGTGTCTTATATAAACAGACCATATATTGAGGAATATAAATGCAGGTGCAAATGCCTCAAAAAATATTTTCAGGATGCATTGGGATCTAATTCAAAATGTGTTGTTTAAACTCATTGTTAATGTTATTGACTGTAGTTTTCAAGCTAATCAGTAGATCTCTGTCACTGTCAAACAGGTTGCATCGCCAGAGCCAGAGAGCAAACAGGAGCCAGCAGATTCCCCAGAAAACACCCCCGCCTCCTCGTTACCACCTCAGGTCAGCCCTCGCTCCATGCCGCCTCAGACCAGCCCTCCCTCGCTGCCTGAGATGGACTTCTTCAATGCAGATCCCTTTACTGACCGTGAGTCCCCACAAACATCTGAAGTTTAGTTAACAGCCAACAAATTCAATTGCTTTGTGCAGATGTTTGTAAAAAGCTAATCCGCTGCTTCATATTGATTTGTTTCAAAGATAAAATTGTATTTATTCTACATTTAAAGTGTTTTCAGTACCTACAGAATGATGTGATTAACAATTTGTAGACCCAAAGGCTTGTAAATGGTATGTTTACGTAGTCACATTGATGATTTTCTTTTTTCACCTTTATAGACGATCCATTCAAAGATGATCCGTTTGGAAAAGCAGATGTTGCAGGTAAGTTATCAAAGTTAAATCCTTATTTGAAAGTGATGAATAGGCAAAATGATTTCTTTAATATATAACAAATATTTAAGAATACATAAATATATATTGATATATTGACCAATTATGCAATATCTGTATCTAACATTTAGATCCATTTGGAGGAGATCCCTTCAAAGGCTCCGACCCCTTTGCTGCAGACTCTTTCTTCGCACAGTCCTCCAGCGGCGTCCCCTTCTCCTCAGATGACCCTTTCTCTGCCTCAGCCGACCCGTTTGGTACTACTACTGGCGCGCCAGAACCAGACCTGTTTGCGGCGAAGCTGAATGACACAGCAGCTGCACCAGCAGCAGGTCCAGATCCCTTCACCTCCAAACCAAACAATCTTACTTTAGCAGCCAAGGATCCATTTAGCACCACAGGGAACAACATGGCTGATTCTGACCTGTTTGGAGGCAAAGTGAATGCCACTGGTGAAGCGGATCCATTTGGTTCTCAGGACGGGGGGACAGATCCCTTTAGTTCCTCTCAACCCAGCTCTGACCTGGCCGTGGTGAGTAGGACGGCTGTAAAACCTGGTCACAATGTACTCACTCACTCACAAGTTTAGTTTAGGACAAAGTTGAGTTTTCATCATTTGGCCAAACTTTTTAAAGTCACTTGTAAGTGACTGAGTTTTAAGTCGTTATGGATAGGAAGTATAGAAAGCTTTGAACAGTTATGTTCAGTCAGTATAGACTCGGGAATCAAGACAAAGAGTGATTGCTGCAGTTTCTGCATCAATTGAGAATAGATGATTTTTTATTTGTGTATGTACATCTCTTATAGTTCCAGTTAATCACACAAAGTTTGAGTATATTCATGTCAGCAGCTGGAGTTTATTGTACAGAATGTCATAAAAAAAAACAAAAAACATTTGTATGTTCTGTTTTTAGAAAGACACTGCGGCAACCAATGATCCGTTCGCTCCAGGTGGTACTTCAGTGAACGCCAGCTCAGATCCAGGTATGACTTGTGCCTCAGCGCCACCCTCTGGGGTACAGATTCCATTGCAGCTGTTGAAACTGTTTACAGTTTACAGTATTATATGCTCAGTGACTTATATATGCTCATGTGTTTCAGATCCGTTTGCTGCTGTGTTTGGCAATGAATCGTTTGGAGGGGGCTTTGCAGATTTCAGTGCCTTGACAAAGGTAATCAAGTGTTGCTTTTCATCCTCTGTGCTGTCACCCACACACAGCTGAAGTAATATGTATAATGGAGTGAAACACACTGAATATCAAGTCAGTGACAATGATTGTCAGTTAAGTTGGTGGGAGAACATATTGTTGCAACACAATGAACTCACTTCTGTTGTCATACCAGAACGTCCAGGAAGACTGTGAGTGAGTTGTTGAGTGTGTTGTGGTTTTTGTGAGGAAGTATCTGAAACACTTGAACTTAATTCTCTGTGGGGGAACTGAGCACTTTATTCATCACTAGTTCATACAACAGCCACCTTTTTTTCATGTGCACTGTCATACACTATTGTTAATTTGACATGTGTGTTCTGAAAATGTTGCCTCGCGTTGGGGATGCAACCAACAATTATTTTTCATTATCGATTAATGTAGAGCTGGGCAACATGTCCTTAATATTGTGATATTTTTAGATTATATCGCGTATATATACCCAGTGTCGATAGTTTGAAATCCGGACAACAAAATCAGATATCTAAATATTTTTGATCAAATACCTTGACATCATATAAATACTTAATAGTGACAATTGGTACTTTCACAAAATATTAACACAAAGAGATTTTTGATCAGTAATCATCAGTAATGTAATGGATATAATGACAAAATGGTTAAAGGCAAGTATTCGAACAAGTAGAACAGTCTGTTAAGTTTAGACAATTTCATCACTTTACTGTCATGCAGCCTTTAAAATCAGGACAACACAAAAACTTATGATGTAAGACGATATACGATTACTCCTCTGATTATTTTCTAGATAAATCGCTTAATTGATAGTCTATGAAATGTCAGAAATGGTGAAAAATGTCCACCCCAGTGTCTCGAATTCCAAAGTTCTCTCTTTCAATGTCTCATTTTGTCAGTCAAAAACAAGATAATTCCGATTACTATGATATAAAACAGAGAAAAATTAACATTTCCATATGTGAGAGGCTGAAAACAGAATTTTCTTCCATTTTTGCTTGGAAAATTAATTTAGCGTTAAATCAATTTTCAATATAGTTTTCTTTAGATTGACTAATCAATTTGTCAGCTAATAGTTGCAGCTCTGCTCTATATTTTGATTAATGATGCACTTATGTTAAAGTATTTGTCTTTTTTTTCTTAAACAGCAAATGTTAACTTAATGTACTGTATGGCATCCAGAATAAAGTCTTCACAATCATTGCGGTGATTCTAGAGTAGCCAGTCCATGGTTTGTCTTCTGTTGTTTTTTTGTTGTTGTTGTTGAGTACTGTATTTGTGTGATGTATTTGGTTTCGTGTGAACCTTATGTTTCAGTCAAACGGCTCTGACCAGTTTGGCATCAACAATAAGAACCTGTTCCAGGAAGACACCCAGTCTGCCGGCTCTGATGTGCCCCCAGCACTGCCCCCAAAAACTGGTACGCCTACGAGACCACCTCCTCCACCTCCAGGTCAGTACTCACGTTCTTTAGTTAATGTTTTGTCAGATTGTAGTGCTCTTATCACTTATTCTAGAGTGTGTTGATAGTTTGTGTTTAAGTATTCTGGTCCATGCTTGATCTGTCTTTCTACAGTATAACTTGTTTGTTCTATTTATCTTTATTGACACTTGTATCTTGTCTGTCTGTGCCTTTTTTTCTTTTCTTTTTTTTTCTCAGGTAAGAGAGCATCCATCTCCAGAACAGAGTCCTCTGACTCCTTCCAGCGACGAGGGCACTTCGTCCCACCACATTCAGGAGACTTCTCCTCCTCTTCCCTGCCTGCCAAGGATCCTTTAGCCGACCCCTTCGCCCCCTCCTCCCCTCCTCGTCACAACATACGGGAAGCTGACCGATTTGCCAGCTTTGACAAAGTGAGCACCTCCCTTTCGCCCTCTCCCTCACCTTCATCTGACTCTCAGTAGTTGTGCCATCTTCTCCTTTTTTTTTTCTCCTGCTAATAAATCATATTTAGTTGTTTGATTAAATCAGAACCATCAATCAAATCAGGCCAGCTTTATAAATCACTCCATCCACTGCCATTTAAAAAGTCCCAAAGAGGTGATCAGCTTATGTCAGTGTCACATGGGAACACATTTGATGATTTGATGACCTCGTTTTCCATGAGCTCAGCTAACATAAGCATTTAAATCTTCTATATTTGATTTTGTTTTTCTTGCACCCTGTCTGCTGCTGGTGTATATTTTAACTCTTTATTATTTCCTTGCCATGTAAAGATTCTTTATACTTGTAATTATTTTTTGTTACTGATTTATTTTGGGATTGCACTTAATTTAAGCGCTTTGATTGAAGTTGCACTGTCTTACTTTTAAAGGAAATGTACAGAAATGTCATTATAGCAGTTATAGATGCGTTCATATATTGACTCTGCAACATATTTTGTCATAGCAGACAAAATATCCTTTGTTAACAAATGAATGAATAATAGGCATCTATCTTTATTGGTTGGCAGTGAATGGAGAGATGAGAGGCTGCTTGTATTTGGCTTTTGTTAGCCATCCCAGCTCAGCACACTGACATCACATCATCTGGCATATTTCATTTTGAGACGAGATATATATTTATGCAAAATGTTTCATTTTATGCACCTTTTTTACACAAAACTGCTTCTCAGGTTAGCTAAAAAAAATGCCTTTGGTGCAAAGTCGCCCTTCTGGTTCTGACTAGTGACTTGGCTTGGCATCAATATGTAGCTGAGTCAGCACAATTATGCTCCAAAGGCATCAAATCAGTTGCTCTTGAAATGCAGAGGCTGCTGCTTCTTGAGTGAGTATATAAACTTGAAGCTATCAGTGTGTTACAAACTCATGAGAAAAATGTGTAACATCTAAGCTACACTAGAAGATGAGAAATAGCATATTTTTCACACATTAACGTAGTGTGTTTACAGGCCTTGAGGAGTATTACTGCATATGTGAAAAAGTAGCATAAAGCCTATTGTGGCTCCAGTGGAAGCTGCATGTAATCTGATAAATAGCCTCCAATGATGCCACCCAGTTGTTGAGTTGCATTGTGGTTATTGTAGGTGCCAATTTTTGAAAATCTGTCCACTGGTCTAGCATTGCGCTCCAACAACACTTGCTATGGACTAATGATCAAATTGAACTGATATTCCATGCATTATTCTTCTTATCTTTATCAGATAACATGCAGCTTCTTCTGCAGCCACAGAAAGTTTTATACTACTTTTTTGCAGAAATACTCCGCAAGACCTGTAAAGTTGCTATTTGTATGAAAAGTTGATTTATGAGTCTCAGGGAATGAGACGCAAATGAGAGGTTTTCTTACAAATAGCACCTTTAATGTGTTAAATTGGTGTAGTTACACTTTTAATAATTTCTTATCACCATCAAGTAAGAGCTAGGTAGCAGTAAAAGGAAGGAAGGAAGAAGGAAAATCTTAAAAGAACAAGGGAATTAAATTCCCTGGCTGTTTTCTTCTCACTTGTTAAAATATGTGTAAATAGTCATATATCTTAAATTAAAAAAGATCAGAGAAGCTGTATGAAAACGAGTCGATGCACATGGGTTGAACGCTTGTTGATATATCAGGAATAAATCTGTAAAAGTATTAAAATACTCTCAGCTCTTCCTTTCATGATACTGCATAGAAATGTGCTGCCACGCTGTGTGGGATGGATGACTACTATCAAAAGTCTGTTGATCCCTCTCCGGTCACATGACTGCACCTGCATGTCCCCTTTGAACCCCCAACCTGCACTCACTAACTGTGTGTTTGATTAGCTGGCTCTCATTCACTCATACCACTGACTCTGCCATTCTTCAAACCAGCTTTTTATTTATCCATGCATCCATCTGTTCATCCATCCATCCATCCCTTCATTTATCCATTCATTCAGCCCTTGTCTGGTAGAGAAACAGGTCGCCTGTAGTGTGTGTGTGTGTGTGCGTGTGTGCGCCTTCACACCTTTGTCATCAAAAGTTGAATAAAGAGTTTAATCAAGGGCACCATCTCTGGCTTCTATGTGCATCCATGATACCACTGTCTGCAAACGCCTGAACTTTTAAAGGACCACAGCTACGTTTTTTGCATTTACAGTTCATTTACCACATTTTGTGCCTGTACTTCACTCCAGCCATGACATTTTCCAAAGCATGCTCTAAATTTAAGATTATTTCCTTCCTTTCTAGCAGCCTGCCTACGTCTCGTCATCAGTTCTATTAATTTCTGCAGTGACCACATAGAATGCAGGAGAAATACCTCCAATAATCTGCACTGTGGTAGTAGGCTTTGAAAAATTATTTTGAAATTAACTAAAACATGCAAAAACCAGCAGTGTGGTCCTTACAAGTATTTTGACAGAATCTCATCAGATCTCTTCAGTAAGTGAAAATAAAGAAGACACGAGTACCAGAGACTGTTTGTGAAGCATTTCTTTAGCAGTAACACGCGTCATTCCTCTTGCTACGTACTTTATTGATGTCTGATTTCATTCACGTTCGAAAGCAGCAGTGGGATGTATCACCTTCAAGTAATAAATGCATGTTCTCTACTAAATCCGCTATATGTTTCTTCAATGTTTTCACTATGCACGTTCTGCTCTGCTCCATACCGAAATCATCAGCTCATCAGCTCTAAAATACTTCCTATCGAACATCGTCATCGCTTCCTACTTTTCTTTGCATGTCTGGATCTGCACTGGATGACCTGTGGTGCTTCTGTCTGTCATTCACTGAGAATAATGAACCTGTCCACACACTGCATGTCCAGTTTTGTATAGACTAACTGATTTAACAGTGTTTTTAAAGTTCCCGACCTCTGCCGTTTGTTGTCGTGAATCTTCAAATGTAATTTCCTTCACACCGCTCACATTCGTCCTGCAACAAGATGCCCTCTTTCATGTTTATATTCCATTCTTGCTTTTAATCCTGATCAAATGCCTCCACAAGATGTGTGATGACACAGCTGAGGGGGCAAAGATCGTCACTCTCTTCATGGTCATCTGCAGGGAAACTGATTTAACTGGCTTGTTTTTTCTTGTAGTTTGGTTGTGGTGTGGCTAGAGCTGCAAATAACGATTATTTTCATCTCCATATAATGGTCTATAATGTGTCATGCATTTGTAAAAGGGTGTGTCACTTTGAGGGATGCTGGCTCATTTTCATGCCTTACTGACGCAGATAAATGTTGACGGACTACAGATTAACAAATCGAAATGTCCACTGTGTCACTGTGTTCTGAAAAATATTCATCCGTTTAGGGATTAGGAGATCTGACAAAGTGATGGCTCCAAAACTTGATTCTATTTTAGAAATATTTTCAGCCATCACACAGGAAGTGCTGAGTACAGTTAAGGATGCCTTTGTCTGGGACCTGCTGCATCACCACTGTAGAGCCAGACAGATGCGGTGACAGTAAAATATCAGAATCAGCATGTGTGGCTGCCAGTTTGCAACAAGAAATTATACAGGGTGTGAGAGTGCACACAACATGAACTGAAACCTCCCTGCTTCGATTCCAGCCAGGGACCTATGTTGCATGTCATTCATGGTGCTTTCGTTCCCCTCTTTTATTTGCTGGCTAAAATGCCTTGGAAATAATCATTCAAAAAAGAGCAAACAAATTGCAGTGGGTATATGCCAAAAATATGTTTAAAAGGTAACACCACACATCTCACATTAAAGTCTTGGAGAGTATGACAGCATTATGTGACAGAAGTAGTTTTGTGGCTCCAGAGGAAGCTGCATGTTTCCTCCTAAGTTGCATTGTGGGTAATGTAGCTCCAGAAGTTGAAAAGCTGTCCACTGGTCTAGCATTGCCCACTCCTATAACACTGTTAGACAGTTTAAAATCAAATGATCAGAAATGGTACAGCACCAACAGAGATACTACCTTTTTTATTCCACATATTTCTTCCTTTTTCAAAACCAGGCACCTACGTTACCCACAATGCAACTTTGCTGATGAGTGACAACACTGGATCCATTTATTAGATCACATGCCTTCCTCTTGAGCCAGGAAATACTTTTATACTACTTCTGTCACACATGCTGTAGTACTCCCCCAAACTGTAAACACACTTGGTTACCCTTAAAGGAACAACAAGTTTAACACTTATATCAAAATAAAATTGGCGGATATATTTTTTTATCCATATATCTGTTAAAAAACTGCATCGGTAATCACGAACTTACAGGAAAACAAAGAATATTTTTCCTGTAAACATGATTACATGGGATGTTACAAGGCCAGACAAAAACTACATCTCCAGAGCAGCAACGCAGTTATCAGTCCCTTATCATGCTAAATGATAAACATCATGCATTACATCATCCAGGTATTGTTGTTATTGTTGGTTATCTGTTATCAGCAGCCTCTGAGAGGCTTTTTTAAAAATCTTTGAGGATCTGGTAATTGTCCATGTGTTTGTCTGTCTTTGTGTCTCCTTTCACCCCCATATTTCTTTGCACGTGTTTGTCTTTCCTCCCCCGTGGTGTGTGACGTGTGCGTGTGTTCTCTGTGTTCATGAAGCAGCAGTATCCGACAGAGGAAGACATGATCGAGTGGGCAAAGCGCGAGAGCGAGCGAGAGGAAAAGGAGCGACTTGCCAGGCTCACCCAGCAGGAACAAGAGGACCTGGAGCTGGCCATCGCACTCAGCAAGTCTGAACTCTCCTGAGGACCTCCTTTCCCCTTCTCCCCTCTCCCTCCCCTTCCTCCACTGGCCCCGGCTTGGCACGGCACGGCACAGCCTGGCCCAGCCCAGAACGCACCAAAGCAAAGTGGGGACTGCATAGGACTGATTCAGCAGCACCTGCTGACCCCATGAAGAGACTTTCTTCGAATAAACCCACCTCTGAATCTCTCGACGCCCTCTTCTCCTCAGACTGTTCACTGGCGCTGCAGTATCCTGCGTTTCTTCCATCCTGTTGGTCTCTGTGGTTTTGTTTCGGAGGAGCGGACCAATGTGGAGTGTGTGCGCTAAAGAATGGATTGTTGAATGAAATGCAGTGAATATGGATTGATGTTAAGATGTTCTGTGTTTATTTCCGCACCGGGCTACAAACGCCACTTTAACGTCTCCAGGATGTAATTTATTTTAAACACACAGGTCAATAGTAGATTGAGAAGTCCTGTCATTATCCACTAACAGTACTCACTAGACTTTATCAAGACTCTCTTCAGCCTCTGATGTTATGTCAAGAATGTTCACAAGATTGAAATGATTAAAAGTAGATCTGTTAATTCTGGAGAGCCCCACTTTGCTTCCAGCTGTTTATAGATCCTCTGAAACTAAAACATGAAGTACGCATAGTTTCAGAACTGGAAGCGGGGGGCACCGTAACCAAATTTAAGAGTGCAAGTCGGTCCTTTTGAACGGATCGACTGTGTACTCTTCGGCAGAGCGCCTGTGAGATTTTTAAAGATATTTTGATCAGAACAAGTTGACAGAATTCAACCATTTTCTACATGTTTAACTGGAAGTTACCAGTCCTCTGATATGTGAAATGCATGTGCAGATTTATACTTAAACCGAACAAATTCACCAAAACTACCATATTCTTCTAGATACTTTAATGTCTTTTTTTTTTTTTTTTTTAAATATGCAGGTGCAATGCCTGCCTAGCATCTGTTCTGTATTTTGTTAGAATGTTTATGTTGTGGGGAAATACTGAAAGGATTTAAAATACATCTATTTCACGTATTGATTAGATTTGAATTAGCATTAAAAAGTTCAGGGCACACTACATGGGATTGCACTAAACGAGAGCACAACACCGGATATCTGAGATTTAGATAACGCAGCTCTAAAAAATGTTATTTTGTCACCCAAATACTTATCTTGTTAATTTAGGCCAATTAGAGACATGTTATGAATGTGACCTAAAAATAGAACTGGGTGAATGTAAAAGTGTGGAGAAAAAAAAAAAAAACAGATTTATAGCCACTTTATCTTTTCTGTTAACTTTAACATGAATGATGTTGATGATATTGTTAATCCCGACGGAAGTGTATTAAAAAAAGGGGTGGGTGGGTAAATGTCCTCAAGTATTCAGCATCCATGTCACAAATCTCACACCAGTTCCTGTTTCAAAGTGTGCCAGCGGTGCTTCTTTGGTTACATTTGTTTATTTTACCTCTCTGAGAGGCAAACTGGATTTCAGAGTTTTACACAAAGTCAGTAAACGTTGATTAGTGTCTCTGCGTTTTGGTGGAGCAGTTTGTTTTGTCTTCTGTCTGTCTGTCCACTTCAGGCTCTGTGAGGAGATTTAACTTGCAAAAAAAAAAGAGAAACCCAGCTGGCGTGGTGAGATAAATGCTCCTGTTGCACTGCGTCCTCCTTCCTGTTAACGCCCAAACAGCAGCGGCCAGTGGTTCTTGTGTGTTTCTTCTCCCAGAAAAATGAGCTAAGCTACTTAACACTGAGTTGGGGTTTTCGAACAAGGGAAGGCTCGGTCGAACAGCAGGAGGTTTCTCGCTTTTTTTTCCTTTGCTACTTTCTGACCAAACAATGCACAACATTTTGGACACCACTTCCTGTTTTTGACTCTCTCTGTTTGTACTTGTGTTCCGAGGGGGAGCATCGTCATAGTTTCCTCTTTTCATGTTTAACCAGTTTAATGTCTGTGGTCGATGCTGCACTTTCTACTCGTGTTGCAGTTTATTGTAAATACTAGAGAACCTGTTCTTCACCTTCATTGCAAAGTCAGACCAGAGTTTCTGGTTTCATTCTCTCTGATCTAAAGGCCACCGGACACGTTACCGTCACCTGTACAGACTCCTTGAATTAAAAAAAAAAAAAATCATAAACCACTTATGTTTCTATAGTCGTACCCATAAAGGCTTTTTAAAAACTCAAGCTAATTGTATTTTATTTTGTATTTTCTAACATGTAAGAAAAAAAAAAAATCCTTATTGGAATGTGGCCAGAATATGTAATGCATTTAAGTGAAACAGAATAAATATTAAACATGTGTGGTTTTGCAGTTTGTGTGTTCTTACTGGGATTGTTGTGTTACTATGATATATGATACTAGATAATGCGGCGTCGCTGTGTTAAAAGGGCGAGTGTCCAACTGGCAGCGGTGGAGTTTACAGTAGCATCACTGCATTATAAAACATGCCATGGGAAACGGGCCTGTGTTCAATTCATCAATAGCTGCGTAAAAGCAGTGTTTGGAAAGTAACTAAGAACATATTCTCAGGTACTTTAGTATACACCACAATCCATTTTTGAGCAACGTTATACTTCTGCTCCACTACATTTCAGAAGGGTATCCATTACTTTGCACACAAAAAAAATCTAAAACACAATTAGGTGATGATGTCATATGATGCAATGCTGCAGATTTAACTACCCAGCAGTGCACTAAGTAACTAAAATGAGCTCCACCTAGAGCAACAACATGTACATTAATTATAAACTTGATAATAGATCTGTGTTAACATAGTAAGTTTGTGCTGGCGATCTCGGTACTTCCATTCTTTGACTTTCATGAGAGTTTTAATGTAAGACTTTTAGCTTACTTATGATGGAGTTATTTTACATTGTTTTCCTTATCAGTGAGCAAAAGGGCTTTTCCATGCCAAATATATCAGTACGGAAGCCCTGAGGGCCAAGGGGGCTTTTGTTTTCGGGTGCTGCTTTTCCTAAGTTCTAAAAATCTTTTTTTAATGTGAAACAGAGTGAAAAAGTTTGTATTTTTTTCATGTGCCGTGCCAAGTGAAAGAAAAAAATGTCATGCCTTGAGAGGAGTTAAAAAATATTTTTCACAAGTAAAAAATACTACTACTAAATATTACTATCTTGCGCTTATAGTTAAATATAATAATTATTACATGAACACCTTTCGGTTATCAAAATATCAGCCAACACAAATTTAAATCAGTATTTCCCCATTGAGCGCTGTGCCGTCATCATATTCCCTGTCCTGTAAGGCAGCGGAGAGGGTCGGACTCCAGGGTGACTCTCCGATCCAGTGATCATAATCGGTGGTAGAAATCTAAGATTAAATCAAACAGCATTTAAGAAACAATAGCCTACTGTTCAGCTTTCACCAAATACGATTTTAGTTTTCATGTGAAATCGCTGCAGTGGACACGACTGTGTTGTCAGGCGCACACCGCGCACACACACACTCGGCCTTCTCCAGTCTGCCAGTTCATCTGGATCATCCTCATCACCTGCGAGTATTGTATGATTTATGAAAGCTTGTAAAGTCAGTTACAGCTCTCACATAATCATTACACTCCATATCCTCACCCTGAGTCCTAAGTCCTAATTACGAGCACGAGAAAGCTCACAATTAGGTCACGGAAGCTTTCTTGTGAACACGAGAAAGTATCTCGTGTTCACAAGAAACTTTCTTGTGTGCACCAGATAGTATCCCCTGCGCTAGCCTTTATACATATAAAAGTATCTGAAATGTGTTTTAAACTAACCTGCAGCATGATATGTTTTGGATGATTTATTTTTTTTAAGTCGCTTAGTATATTCATAGATATACACTTCTCAAGATTAGTTTGGGATATGGATGCATACAGTATATATGCATGTGAATGGATATACAATTAAAGTAAAATGAAATCAAACATATTCGCAAAACACAACATAAAAATTCAGATACGGTCACAGAGTAAACAATCTAGTGAGACACTCTGAAATATCCCTAATAGCTACTTTTGATTAGTGCGTTTACAGAGTGCGTTGACATTGTGTTAAAGCGGAGGGCTTTAGGACCCTGGAGCCGGGAGCCGCAGCAGCCACATTGCAGTATATTTAAATAGGAAAGTCATTATGATGGTGATGTGAGCAGCGCACCTTTCCACGTCAGGAACGAGGAAGACGCAGCTTTCCATCCGCGTCACAGTGAACTCCGTGTGTGCATGTGTGTGTGTGTATGTGTGTATGTGTTTGAGCCGCTCCTGTCCTGCTCCGTCCGGGTACAAGTGTGCTGATTCACCGGACCCCGGTGGGATGAATGAGGAATGAGTTTTATCGCCAACTGGAGACGAAGCGTGAAGAGAAACGACAGCAAAAAGTGAGTAGAAGAAGAGAGAAAGCCTGCGAGTCGCGGCTCTGTCCGTACTTGTCTGCCTTTCGTGTTGTGATGGCGCTGTCATCACTCTAAGTTTGCTGACTGGAGCACAGCATGTTCAGATCCTGTGCAAGATGACACGGAGCCGGTTTAAACCACAGAGATCTCTTATCATCGTCACAGGAACAAGCTGCCACTGCCCTGACACCCTTCAGAATGGAAAACAAACTTTCATTTTACAGCCGATCCTACATCTATAAATACGCACAGTCTGAAAAACACTGTATGAAGTTTGATGTCAGGATTCATCCAGCTGCTCTCTTGCATTCTTTGTAGCCTGTTTGACAGCATTCATTATGATGTGGTCAAGCAGCTTTTAGTACGAGACTTAGTAAGAGACTTTAGTACATTTGTGCTATATTTTTGAGTAAATTAATTTAAGTTATCCTTTGAAATGGTTCAAATAAGATACAATCATAGATATGGGCAAGAAAACACACACACACACACACACACACACACACACACACACCTTATTAAAGTAAGGCAATCCATGTTCAAAAAGGAGTAAGAAGAAAATAAAAACTTTTCTAGTCGCACCTCCTTTGTCTATTTATCTATAGGCTTTATTACAGTCACAAAATGGATTTGAATTGAATTTAAATTGTAAAAAGATGATTCCCAGAGTGGAAAATAGTTAATAATCACATGCGACTACACCAAAACAAGTTGACTTTTCTAGTCTTATTCTCAAAACTTTCTTATGAACGACTGTACGCCTCTTCAGACCTCTTCAGGCGCACATAGAGATCGAGCCACGCGCTAAGGAAGTTGGGAATCACTGATCTATCACCTCAGAATTAAAGATTTCTATAATTAATGGAGTTTTGTTAAAGCCTGAGTTGTGGCTGTCGCTGTATCAGATTTGAGCTAAACGATTGTCGTGGCAGAAAAAAAAATAATGCCTAGTCAAATTCATCTTGAACTTTGTTTATTCAATTTAAAAATACAAGTGGAGGGAGTCTGTAACCTTAACTGCACAAAACCTTACATAAAGAACAATCGGCATTATGGTGCTGAACTGCCACCTACTATGACAAAGCCAAAATGGAGAAAACCTAATTGATTTATTATCACGACAATGCGAATCAGAATGTTTCAGCAGTCTTCATCCTTGTTGAAGACAGCTTTGTTTGAAGCACTTAATCCAGCATATTTTGAAGTTTCTGTTTATAAAAGTTGTCACGTGATAACAATGAATAATGCAACACATAATATGAGGAATAAACATTTATTGATAAATTGTGCTTCCTTGTCGCACATATAATCATTTGACTTGAAAGTCTCTGAACTAAATGCCTCAGTCCTCCTCAGATGTTCTGATCAGACCTCCAGCGTCTGTGCACACATCCTCCTCTCACCATCATGAGATCCATTCTTATGTTCTCTCTAAATTGACCTTTGGCCTCTTCACAGGGATGCTGTACAGGCACAAGATGTACATGACAGCCCAGACTCCCCAAGCCGGTAGGTTCACATTGTGTACAGAGTCATTTATTCTCACAGTCAGGAACAATTAGCAGAGTCACAAAGGAAAGAAAAAACAAACCCTGTGCCGCTCAGTCTGGCAATAACAAATGTAATAGCAGTGATGATAGTTGCTCTCGTATTTCTTTCCCAGGTTGTCAGTCATAAACAGGCCGGAATTGGATCCTATCATTACAGACTTCAGGTGAGTGTCTATAAACTGACACATATTTAAGTCCATGAAAAACTAATTAAGATAGAAGCATATTCTGGTTAAAAATGTCGCAAATGTTTTGAGTCCTCCCGTGAATTAATCACTAAAACTTTCCCAAGATCTGTCCCGATATCAGACCGATTTCCCAGACATTTCCCCAAAACTCTTACATTAATGTCAAGAGACTTCCTCGTAGACCTCAGTAGCCTGGGAGTGTCCGCATGTATCGGTGTCTGCACTTCTGTGGCTGTCACGATCAAGTTCCCCAAACAAAAGCTTGCCTTTCGGCTGGTTTCAGTCCCTTGAGATTTGTTTCTTTTCACTGAACAGCCTCAATTTTGCTCCTCTGTTTCAGGTTACAGCTACCTGGAGACAAAGATGGTCTGGAATCAACAAATCCGTCGAACGGGTAAGAACGCGCAGTGAACTCATCACAAAGAGAAACTCTGAGGAACCCACTGATGTCCCTTCATTTGCAAGAATTATTCTTGTTTTTTACTATCCTATATGACAGTGAGTCGCTGTGAATAGATTACCTAAAGGACTTGATTACCTAAAGGGCATGACATATTAGCGACATATTGAGATAAAGGTCATCAGAAAGTTCACTGGCGTTAACGCAGATCCTCCCTGCTGTTCAACATATCAATAATTCAGACAGAGTGAACCCGAGCGTCATTTCTCTTCTCAATCTGCCAAGTTATGACCTGATGAGTGTGAACATGAACCAGATGCTCATTGAAGACTCTAATCCTGCCATCTCTGTCTTGGCATGTGAAGGATTTAACGGGAGCCTGAGGAGGAGGAGGAGGAGGAGGAGGAGGATAGCTGAGGGAGGGAACTAAAGCAAAAGAGCATGAAGGATCAGCAAAGTTAATTATACATTGAACAAAAGTTAAAGGTGCTAAAACTAGCACATTTTCATTTAGCCCCTTTAACACTGGATGAAAAACCCAAACATGTTTTGTCTTCAGTGGGAAAAGGTACAATGGAACATGTTCATGGCAGCCATTTTCCTCTGATAATGCTGAAAGGCTCAGAACGTTAGCTGTTGAATGAATATGGTCCTTCGGCATTCATTTCCAGGTCCAAAAACTCAGCTGTAGTTAGTCACAGATGTTTGTCGGCTCCAGCTCTAATCGCTGTGATGGAGACATGACACAAAGGTGTTCACGCTAATGTTTGCCCCTTTTCCAGTGTAATGCTTTGACATGTGTTGAATGTCATGATTGTTGCCGCATAAATACCATTGTTCGGTCGGCGCTGAGTTTGAAGGAGAGACTGAAGTAAAATATATGTTTTTAAAAAAGTAACCACCTAAGTAACATTGGCGCTGATGTTCGTGACGTCAACACACCTCAAAAGACTCATTTTTAGCAGGTTTACTCATGTTTAAAATCTGACTTTAAACGCTAATTTTGGTGTAAAAACATGCCGCACTTAAAGCAATATTTTGTCCTTCTTAGGAAATACTCTTATTTGCAGTTTCGCCGAGAGTTAGATGAGAGGAGCGATACCACTTTTTTATATCTGTGTGCTGAAGCTAAAGCTAGAACACAGTTAGCTTAGCTTATTCTTAGCTTAGCTTTAAGACTGGAAACAAGGGGAATCAGCGAGCCTGAGCGTGGAGTCTTCACAGCCAAATCTCAGGAGGAGAAAAAAAAATAAGCACATCTCCCAAAATAAGAAACCACTGCTCCATTTTTGTCTCGTGCAAATTTATAGCCGCTTAAAAATCCACCACCACTGTCTATATGAAATTGTGGTTGATTTACTGTTTTGTGATGCATAAAGTAAAGCAGTAGAATTGCAAATGATTATATGAAGCTAAAAGACTACAGAGTTTGAAATGACAGCAAACCTTGTTTTTCTTGTTGCCACAAATCCAATTGTCCACCATGAGGACAGCTGCAGAGCAAATCTAATTATCTCCACCTTAAACCCATGACTCTCTGCGCTCCACACAGCACACGTGAGAGATGGATCTTTTTTTTTTTTTATTATAGTCTATGAATATAAATGGATTTCCTCTCATGTTTTTGTGTAGACCAAAGGGCTTTGCTCTTGTGTTTGTGTTGTTCTGGGGGAAGACAAATATGTCAAATATGATGAGCACTTAGTCACAGTCACATGAGTGAGATTTTTATGCTTTCCTCTTGATGTTAACAGTGTTACTAATAGATTGTGTATGATTGTGGCCATGTACGTATGTGTGCTATAGAGTCATGCTGCTGTACATTTAATATGATCCTCTGTCTTGATGGAGTGAAATATTTTCTATAAAGGATTTTTAGTTTTTGTTTTGCAAGTAACGTGTTTTACACATTTTTTTTGGATGTTAAAGTGTCTGCCAAGATAGCCCAAACATACCAGTTACTATTTATGCAGCAGAGCTGAAACAACTCTTAATTAGTTAGTCTCCTGACAAAAAATTAGACAGAAATACAATGTTACAAATGGTTAACCATTTAAGTCATCTTTCAGGCAAAGAAACAAAACATATCCTTGTTTCAGCTTCTCAAATGAGATTATTTTCTGCTTTTCTTTGCAGTATGTGATAGTAAACCTTAATCTTCTGATTTTTTTTTCCTTAATTTTTGGAATGAGGCAAAGAGTAATCTCGAAACATCCCCTTGGGCTTTACTTTTAATATTTTCTGACATTTTAAAGACCAAACAATTGACTGAGTCATGATTAATTGAGAAAATAGACATTAGTTGGGGCACTAATGCAGTTACAAACATTCTTTTGAGAAGAGTAGAAGCTATTTCATTACTCCAGGTTTTGAAAAGCCTTCAGCAGAGACTCAACTGAAAGATATCATTGACAAATTTGGCCCTAAATGTGCAAAATGTAAGAATTCAGGTTAAAACATTAAAAAATTAACATTTAAAGAATGTGAAGAAAGTAGCAGTTTTGACATTATGTCAGAGATGTCTATGTATTGTATTGAAGTCGGCACGCTAACCAGCTAGTCCTGGCCCGTCATGTCTTGTGAATCCTCTTTGCACATTAGTGGTCCCGATAGTACAGCTAAGGGTCTGGAAGTGAGCTGCACAGCAAACCGAGCTAAATAAAGGCAACTACAGTTAGCAGCAGTTAGCGGTTACACCGATGATATGATACTTGTTCGGAGTATGAACTCGACAGGTGGTTAATTCGTACATATTGCACCTTTAATATGGACACATGTTATGGCATTAAAAGTATTAACGATCTTGGCACTTTTCTGACAGAAGGTAATGGACCTTTTCCACAGCAGACATTTTGATTATTCAAAGCAGGAATGTGTTAGTAATGTCTTCAACAATGGCTCCGTTCCATTTCCTTTGTCAGGGAACTAGCATGCAGAGTGGCAAAACACTGAAACTGGTTGTTTGGAGTGGAGTGTAACCCCTACTGATATTATTAACAAACACCTGTACTATACACCTTGTTTCTGTGTTAAAAAGGAGCCTTTTTGTGAAATATAGCACATCTGATCTGGAGCAGTTGATGTGAGATGTGTGTGGAGTCGGCCCTTTCTAAAGCTGATAGACTCTCCTTTGCTTTTTAAGTGCACACACACACACAGACCTATATGCACTTGATGGTAGAGTGGCAGCTGCAGGTTATAGTGATCAAACACCATTATTCCTGTCTCAGTGCCTGTTTTCATTCACGATTTTCACATTGAGTCTCTGCTGTACTGCGATCTATGTCTTCTATTTCTGGACTCTGATCGCTGCAGTGGCAGAGACTGAACACTGCAGCAGACAGGACCAGCTGAGATTGTCACTATGCACTAGCACTTTCTCGCTCCTTTCCTTTATTTTTTCAGTCTTTCAAGCCTCGCATTCCCTCTTTCACACACAGCAGCAGAAAGTTTTGTCAGGTAGGAATGAAGGAGTTGTAACTTAATATCTCAGCTGTCACTCTATCGTTCCTCTTTGTAAACAATTTTTTTGTATCTGATCATTTATTCAAATCTTCCGTGACCACGAGTCTTGGGTATTTAAAGCCCGCCCCTGATTTTGCATTAACCAATCGGAGCAGAGACTGCAGTGTGTAGCATGAGGTTGATGGTCGGAAGAGGTGGGACAGGCGTTTTTGCATGTCAGTGTGTGTGTTTGTGTGTTTCGAGGCAGCACAGTGAGACTGTGTTTTCTCCCCTCATGTGTAATAGTCATCCCAATCTTATTAAGGTCTGCTGTTGCTGCTGTGTCCTTCCTCCTTCTCCTCCTCCTCTTTTCCTCCCTCCCTCCCTCATTCATTCTTCACTCTCTCTCTCTCTCTCTTTCTCTTTCACCCGCCTGCCCTTCTGCTGCTGCTGCTTCTGCTCTTGTTGCTGCTGCTGCTGCTGCTGAGACACACACCATTACACTGCACCGCTGGAAAAGGCCCGAGGCTCACATTCACTTCTGCAATATTTTTTTTCCTTGAGCTCTGTCCTCTTTCTCTTTCTCCTCATCTCTTTCACACACTGAGCCAGATGAAAATGTCAGCAGAGGAAGAGACTCTGTCAAACGGGTAAGGTACTCGCTGAACGTTTGGATGGTGTTTGTCATTCAGCCGGCCTCTGTAAGATGCTCTGTAAAGTGTGTGTGTGTGTGTGTGTTTTCTCACCGTGAGACTCTGGCATGTGGACAAACTTGCTGGGTTTATTATGAGGAGCAACTCGATTCTTTTGCGTCAACGCAGTGAGGCCTCCAAAGATTTTATACTGCTTTAAACGAATGTGGCGAAGGCTCTGTCGATAAAGTAATGCTTTGTCACTCTTGGAGGGGTGTGCATGTGTGTCTGTGTGTGTGTGTGTGTGTGTGTGTGTGTGTGTGTGTGCCTCACAGATAATGATCATTGTGCAAGTTGCTCTCTGGAGAAATCAACCTAGAATTTCAGCTGACTTGAAGTCAAACTGGATTAGGGTGACAATGTGTGGTATGCACATCCCGATCCTAACAGCCTCCCCTCATTGTCCTGGTCACCGTGCCTTTTTCTTTCTTTCATATAACCCTAACCCTATTGTCAACTATTCCCTCATTTTAAAGGACAGTGTCCTGTACTGTGTGATAATCTCTTCTCACTGACTGAGAGCTGCTTTCTTTTCCCCACTCAGTTAGGACCAGTTGAGTTAGTTTCCAGCTATGAGGGAATGATGAAGCCACTGATTGTTTGAAATAAATGTAAGTCCTATTAGTTAGCTGATTAGATTTGTTTGCCCCTGCATAGTACTAAACAATTTGAACAGTTGGAAGTTGTTTGATTTGTCAGATAAGTAAACAAACTCTCTAAAGCAGCATAGACCCTTGACAATTATTCTATCTTTGAATCTAACAGGTGATAAAACTCAGATAAGTTATACACTTTTTAAGAGGAATTAGCATGTATTTTTGACAGTTAAAGTTTGAAGGATACGTTCACCCAAAAATGAAAATTCAGTCATTATCTACTCACCCTCAGGCTGATGGAAAGTCAGGTGAAGTTTCATAGTCCACAAAATACTTTTGGAGCTTCACAGCAAAACAGCGTTGCAGCTGAAGGGGATGGGGACTGAAATGGAAAAACGCGCCCGGAAAACGACATAAAATGGCTCCATATGGCTCATCCCGCGTAATCAAGAGATTGATTTGGAAGACATTATTAGCACCCTTTTTCAAGCCGATATCTTCACTGTAGCTCCTAGGCTAAAAGCGAGCAAGGCAAGAATGTAAATATTGCCTATTAAAATCAGTTTGGTACCTTGGGGCTTCCAGAGACTTGGAATACACCGGATGGGCTGTGTGGAGCCATTGTATTGTCTTTTATTTGTCTGGTTTTCTACATTTTAAAACAAGTCCCCATCTACCTCAGTTGTTTAGGAGAATGCTGCAACGCTGTTTCACTGTTGAGCTCCAGAAACCTTTTGTGGACTACGAAACTTCACCTGACTTTCCACAGGCATGAGGGTGAAAAGACAATGAGGGAGTTTTCATTTTAGGGTGAAATTGTCCATTTAGGTGAAGGTCCAGGGAATAGATAGCCTTTAATCAATGCTTAGTCACCACAAGAGCAGTGGCACTCAGTTTGGTATCAGTGCCCAAAACAAAAGTGGTGCTCTAAATGGCTTCTAGTTTTTCTCTACACATGCTGTTTTAGTAAAAGTGACTGTATGTTGTCACTGCACCTCTTTTCATACAGAGAGAAAGGTGTTCCAACACAGTAGAGACAGCTAGGGTTGTCTTTAGTCAGTGGTAACTATGAATAGACATGGGACTCTGCAGCATTACCCTTGAAATCATGACATAAACACATACGCAGTACACTACCTTGTTGAATATCCTCCTGCCGTTATTAATGTCTGTATTATCGATCCTCCTGTGTTTCATTGTTTTATCGTTTTATCGGCATCTAGAATCCACACACATAAACAAAAGTTCTGCAGATAAAAGCACAACAAAGGATTTATTAACATTTAGATTCAGTAGTAAGTGTTAACTGTTAATGAATGCATGAAAAATATGTATCAAGGTCTTGGGGACAACTACATCATCTGTCAAAAAAGTAGTATAAAGCCTTTTGTGGTTCCAGAGGAAGCTGCATGTAATCTAATAAAGTACCTCCAGTGATGTCAGTCAGTGGCGAAGTTGCATTGTGGATAATGTAGGTCCCAGGTTTTAAAAAGGAAGAAGAATATATGTCATAAAAAGGTGATGTCTCTGGTTCTGGGGAACCGATTTTCATTTATTGTTTTGAATGAGTCGAACGGTGTTACAGAAGTGCAATGCAAGACCGGTTGACTGCTTTTTCAAAACCTACGTCCTACATTACCCACAATGCAACAATATACAGCTTCTTCTAGAGCCACAGCACATAGGCAGTAGTACTCCCCATGCCCTGTAAACACTCTTTAATGTGTCAAATTTGTGGAGTTACCCCTTAAGCAGTTTATCAACACTGTTCACTGTTTAGGATGCTGTTATTAACACTTACTTAAGCATCTAGTAAGGACTTTGTCTGTTTTCCCTATTAACAAGCATTAGAAAACATAAAAAACTTAAATTCCAGTGCCAGGATTATTTTGGAAATCTCCATTGTGCGACAATGACACATTGAACACACATGCTTCTCTGCGAGACAGCACTCGACATTGTGTGTCTCCCTCTGTTATCAGGAGGCTCAGCTTGCTGCTGGTCATATGGTGAACACAGCAGTCACCCGCATGTCATTAGCCAGAGCTGCACCGGCATGTGTGCTCCTTTATGGTGGTGTGTGATGAGTTCCTCTGTGTTTCTAATGGACAGGAATGTAAAGTGAATGCTGTCTATTAGCCACTGCTGTTATACATATTTGTCGTAACTGCTATTGCTCAGTTTCTGTTCTCCTATTCTTCTACGTCTGTCTAATATTTGCTGCTGACATCTGAACTCTGACTGACTGACTGACTGCAGCTGTTTCATGTGAATGGGGGAGTGATGGCCATTCATGCGAGCAATACAGCTTGGAAGTTCAGAACATCTGATGAAATAAAACAGTAATCAAATTCCACTTTCACAAAAAACACATCAGTAACGCAACAAACAACAGAGAAACTCAGACATTCCATGATGCAAATGAACATAAACAGCAAATAACTGCATCCAGAAAGTCACACGTATCATTCTCATAACAGACAAGTCATAATCTAAATGACAGAAATGAATCATCTTAATGTTGAGTGCCATTAGTGTTTCATATTTACTATCAGCTCAATAGACACGGCTCATTATTCTCAGTGTTACTGTGTCTCTCACATGCTGTGAGCTGTTCGTGAAGAAGTGAAACACACATTAAACAGATCCATTATCGACACAGAGAGTGAAATGAACGAAGGGGGAGCCTTGTGAGTACAGAGCGATTCATGACTTGTGCCCAGTTTGGCCGCACCGTGCACTCGTCACGTGAGGATCATGTGCACCGTGTAATGAAAACATGATCGGCCATCAAAAAGAGTCGTTCGGCACTTTCGCAAACACAGCTCGCAACAGCGAGTTGTGTACACAAGTGGAAACGTGAATTGTGGACGGTTGTACGAGTTCTGTGATTGAGGCTAATGTGCAGTGCAATGCAAACAGCAATAGCATTAACAGCAAAGCTCTCTCTCTCTCTCTCTCTCTCTCTCTCTCTCTTTCGAGCCAGTTCGCTTGTCCGGCTCACTCTGCCTGTGTGTCTGCTTCTCTTGTGAGGTAGTAGAAGAATGCAATGGGTTGAATAAAGGAGGAATATGCAACTGAGATAATCTCAAGATCCCAATCTCTATTGTAGGTCAGTGTTTGGAGGCTGCCTTTGTTACTGTGATGAGAACAGGGTCACTGCAGTAGTGAGAGAGACAGAGGTAACGGTGGAGTGGTGTCGCAGATCTAATTTGAGTCCTTTAAATATGAATCAGCTTAGAGGCTTCTTTTAAAGGAACATTATGTAACTGTGTTGACTTAAAATAACCTTCGAAATTAGCCAGATGATGAGGGACGTGAGGGTTCAGTGTGTGTGTGTGTGGTTCAGTGTGTGGTCACTCATGATTACAAAGAGACAGCAGGATGGTGATGGACAACTTTCTTATGCAGATTCAACATATAATCACATATTTATCTAAACATAAATATTTAAACGGTTAGCTGCGTGAGCATTATAAATATATTTTTAGCAAATGAACTGAAATATATCAGTTTACTTATGAACCTCACATCAGTATGGACATCAAGGCAGAGGCGAAGGGACAGAATAGATCGGAAATGCATGAATTAAACCTTCTAATTGAGCAAACGAATGCAGGGCTACAAACTGTTTATACTGCCCCGACATTATCTGTAGCGCTGTCTCATGGCTCGAGGGAAAACCACAATCCAACGGCAGCATAAAAATCCCAGCCAATTTTCACGACTGACCTTATCGTGTCATGCTTGTCTCATGGAGTTTTGTAGCTTTTCCAGATGCCAAAGGTCATCGTACCTCAGGCCTGTATGCAAATACATGACTTCCTCTCATGCTAAAAGTGTTTGTTCAGTCAACTTGGCTCAGCCAGCTTGTAATAAGTTACACTTTATTACATATTAGTTGCAACTTAGCTTATATCATGCCACCAACAACATTTTAGTGAATTACACACAAACTCCACATTCAAACACTCAGCAAACAATGTATGTGGGAAGAAATGCTGTAATGTCATGTAAAGTAATTCAGCAAATCTAAAACTTTTTATTCTTTCTCATCTCTATTTTTTATTTGTGGTTTTCTTATGTTAGTGTTTATCTCCAATGTCACAGTAAATATAAGTACGCAGAGTCATGTTAATGTAGAATCCCGTCATATTAATGTACCCAGTCAGTTGACACGGTTCTTTGGCTTTGGGTCAGGCGGTGGTTCTTGTGTGAACAGTGGTGTGAAAGTAAATTGCTTTTCCAAAACGTTCAGAAAAACTGCAGATTAAAAAAACTACTTTAAAGAAGGTAATGTTTGTATTCGCAGACCTTGACTACAGTAACACTAAACTACAGTATAATATCATTTCAATTAAACTGATATTTCAAATGTTCTTCTTGAATTCTGCTAAGTATTTATATTTTAAGAGACCCACTGCTTGGATTCTTTAGTCGACGAAAGCTCCGTGTAGCTCCAGCTCTCTTTTTATTTTCTCATGTAGATTCTGTTTATTTTTGTTCTGCAGGTGCACGCGGTCAGACCTGTCGCTGGCTCTGGAGGACTGCATGGCTGCCCTGGATCTGTTCCTCAAGAACCACTTTGAGGAGGCGCAGGCCCGGCTCAGATGCAGGTAAGAGAACAACTTGAGCTACATGCTAATACAAAAAATTTTGGTCTCAGCTCTAGTCGAGCTCTGACCCACCCGACTTTGTGCTTTCATGGACAGATGTAATGAATTAGAAACAAACAGCTGATGTTATGCGTGCAAACCACTGTGTTTTTTAGGTCTCTTTGCACTCAGAAGATTTCCAACAGGAACCTTTTTCTCAGAAGACATTTTGCATTTTGACATCACAGTAGAAAAACACAGGTGTAAATAACAAAATTAGCAACAGCAACATTTCCATTTAGCTGCTTCAACTTCAGGGTCCTGTTGTTGTGCGCATTGGCTCGCTGTCACACGGTCATGATTCCAGAGAACACATGAACAGGACACAGCCATCGGCAATAAAAGACTTGAGCTTTTTCCTCCTATAACAACACAGACTCTTAAGCCACTGCCGGAAAATTTGAACAGGTTACCTGCAGGAAAAAAAAACCCCAGTGGAAATGCAAAACAGATCTATGGTTTAGGCACATTAAATGCAGGTTACTTGAGGGCTCAGAGCGTCCTATACCGAGCACTTTAGGTGGAAACGAGGCCTCATTGTTCACTTAACTGATATGGATATCTCAGCCCAAAGTTGACAGATGATTCCACAAAACCATAACTAAATAACTTTGTGGAATTTTCTCAGCGAATACATTCAATTATTCACTGTTAAACATTTCCTGATGAGAATCATACAAACATACATGTATTTGCTCTATAAAAATGAGAGTGATGAGAGTATTACAGTGACTGAAAGAACTTTCCTCCCCAAAATCAATACACAAGCAATCAATTTAAAGGGGCAATATGTAAGAATTTTAGTTGAAAATGTTGTAAAATCTGCTAAAACTATCAATATAATGTGAATGAATAGCAGTATTGACATTATAATGTTTGAAATTGAAATTATAATGTGTCTGTACTGTGATGCAGAGGCATCTACTAAAGTTAGCATGCACTACCCACTACCCTAGTCCCTGAGCTCCATGTCTGAACTGCTATCTGCAAGTCTAACGGAGCTAACTAGCTACGAGCAGGTACTGTTACGGTCACTCTGGTGATATGGCTGCCTTCTATTATTTTTCTTGACAGGTGGCCAGTTCCTACATATTGCACCACTCACTTTTCCTGATGAGCCTGCCTTGATAAGAGATCAAGATTTCTTTGCTCTATAAAAATGCCTGTTCTCGTTCTGTGATGGTGGTTTGATGGTTTCATACTGCTTTGTGTCACAATCACAATCACAAACACAAACTCCCTCTCTGGCCTCACACCCTGCCTCTCGTTTTGTATCGCAACTCTGTCATCAAGTTACTCCCTTCTTCCCTGCTCATCCTCTCCTCTATTATCACAGGCTTTATCACACTGCTGTTATTATCTTCCATCCTTTATTTCCTCTCCGGGGCTGGTGGCCACTCCTCAGCCCCAGTTTCTTCTATTCAGTGCTGACAGAGGAACAGCTTTCTTTCAGCCTGTGGCTTTCTTTTAGAAATGTTGTACTAGCCATTGTCGGTTTTTAATAACATTAGACTCAAAAGAGTGATGCCATTTGTTTGATTTCTTAGACCAGACCAAATTATGAAGGCAACATTACATTAATACGTGTAATACACCAAGTGGCTGCCCTGTAGTCGTAATCATAATATGCTTTGGCATTTAAATCTGGATTTTCTGCCGCCTGAGGCTTTGCTATCTCAGCTCGGCGGGCGTCATCTTTTCTGTGTCAGTATTCCTCACACAGCTCTGTGTGTGCAGTCTCTGCCTCTTCCAGTCACCAGAGCGCCCCTGAACAAATAGGAGTTTCAAATATCAAAATCAGAATCCTGAAATATGTACGTGCGTGGCTGTAGCTGTTCTGAGCCAAGACGGGTGGATTTGACACATCCGCTAGGGCAGTATGAGTGCAGACTGAAACTTGGGAAATAAGACAGGTCTATCCTTTAATAATGGTGATCTAGACAGGTGTTAGTGCGGTCGCATTTCCTTCCCTCGTGCCTCTGCGTAGTTTTAACAGAATAGCTCAGCTGACAGTGAGGGTGCAGTCAGATTGAAGTGTTGTTTTACGTTCGAATGCAGCACATAAATCCAATTGAAGTAGGGCTTTGTTTTGTTTGTTTTTCTACAAAATCTAATCACACCCACAAACTCTGATTTTGCCTGTTTGTTGCTCTGAAAAGGATTTTCTTGAGGAAGCCGATAGCTTGAGGCATGACTTATGTAATATTGTGTAAGGTGTGATGATGTCTGCTGCGTTGTGAGAATGAGATGCTGAAAGACTTCGGGAACAAGCAGCCCTGAGGACATGAAAAAACAGAAGTTTTCCTAGTTGTCCTCAGTATCGGTCTTCTCTTTTATTCCATGTGCGTTTCAAGTTCTTTGCTTCTCTCAATCTGTGTCTTCTCTCCCCGTCCTGCAGCTGTGTTCTGACGCAGTCAGATGGGACACGGGTATACGAGTGTATCTCTGCAGCACACACACACACGCAGTGAAACTAAAATACCATATGTCCTCTACTTTTACCCGTACATTCCTGTGTATGGTCAATGGCAGCTGAATCTCATCCCAGCATGCTTTAGGAGGAAGTCAGGGTTTGCCTTTAGTGTGTTAATCCACTCATACTCATACCTATGTGCAGTTTAAAGTCTCAAATCCACCTGGCTGTCACAGTCTTGAAGGTGACTGTGGATGTAAACTGGGTCATGCACCATGTGTGTTTCTCATTAACCAGTACAGGACTGGGAATCAAACGTTGTTGTTGTAGTCCTTTTGATCGTCTTAGTCTTAAAGATATTAAAATATTTAACATTGTTGTGTACTTAAAATATCCCACATTTTCAAACTTGTTCAAACCCTGAGAAATCCCTGATTTTACTCAAGATAACGATGTGTTTCATTTTTTTTGTTACTTCTGGGAGAAAGTCATTGAGTGAGCAAGGAAGTCGACAAACGTGCCAAAATGTAACACGAATACATTTGTAAAGCATTATCTAAACATTTCTGCCACAAGTCATGTAGATGTTAATAGGCAACTGCTTTGTGCCATCCATTTAAGGCACAGTTGCTAGTTAAATACATGCAGGAGTGTTACTGAGCGAGAGACTGGTGTGTGTACTGTATATGGACAGTACCTTCTGGACTTGATGACATTGATGGATTGCCAGAAGCTGGTGTCTAATGAGCTATTGAACAAACGAAACAGTCAAACAGAATCAGAATGTATTAAAAACGTTGGATCCTCTGTGGTGACTCAACATTTTTGAGTGCTGTGTTGTGGATTAAAATGTTTTTGTTTTTTTTATCAGCTGTTCCTTTTTACTGTGGTTATTTTCAGCCGTGCAGGAAGTCCTCTTGCTTTAATACGTCTGAGGTTGTGAAGTCTGAGCTGTATCAGTATCCCCATCGGTGAGTGTCTTGCACTGCATTTAATAAGCCTGGTGCCGCGATCTCTTGTGGAGTTGCTTGTGGATATTTGAGGCCTGTTTAGCATAGTCACGGAGCAACCACAGGCCCATCTACAACACTGTAGAAACATGCCTGCGAAGGGTTTGCTTTTTCTTAATCAGCCTTCAAATCCCAGAGGTATCCAGCAGCAGGCTCAGTTGTATTTGCCAGCTCTCTGTTAAAACATGCCAGCAGACCAAACACACAACATCTTACTGTCCTGCCCCATTCCTCGGGGCTGTAGCAGGGAGTGGGTGCAGGAGGCTGTGAGGTAGGCGTTGTGACGTTCTTGATGTGTTTTGCTCGTGTCAGAGTTTCATTACATTATTTTAACAGCCTCTTATTTAATTGTAAAACGTCACAGCTCAATTCTGTAACTCACCACACTGATGAGAGTCGTGCATTTTGACCCAAAATGAAGTGTTTTGCATGCAGGGACGCTCTGGCCACTTCCTGATTGTTACCAACACGTGCCGAATTGAATACAAGGCATGTGTGTACACGTGCATTATTGAGAAAAGTACAACACAAGTCTTCCCTCTCATCGTGGAACATTGTGGTGAAAGTATGTGGGAGACCCTGCTTCAGCTCTGTCAGGAGGGTGTAGACGCCGGTATCCCTGATTGGAAAATATCTGAGTGCTCCTGTGAAATACTCGGCATTCTCAGCCCCTTCCAGCAGCGCTACAAGTAATTCAATTTACCCCACAGCTCCGTCTTTAAAGGCTTTGTAGGCTTGAGTTTGGGCTGTCGTCTTACATAAGCCTGACGCAATGGAAATGTAGGGCAGGTAATTCTCTCTGCTTCTCTTCGCCTTCTTTGACTCTCTGCCGTTTGCTTCCTGGTTGTAACTACTGTAAGTTGAGTCACTTCACCGATTAGAGTGATGGTAATCTTTTAGATTCCTTTGAGGGTTTAAGCTCAGAAAACTCAATTTTATGTCCCCGGCAGGCTTAAATTCACATCAATGATACCACTGTCCTCCCTGTCTGCTTCTCCTTCTCTGTAATGTATCTATTAGTCCTTTTCTTTATAGATTATATCAAGGTAAACAGCATTAGTCTTTGTGCTTTATCTCCGTGGGTTGACAAATGCAAATTGAGCCTCCAGTATCCATAAAAGATCTCAGACTGGTCACATGAGTCAGTCACAGCAGGTGAAATGTCAGTAATGCAGGCTGACAGCATTCTTCTTTACACACCTCTATCTTTCATCTTAACATACAGTACACAGGCAAAGATCATTTAAAGCCTTTTAAATCATCTCTCATTACTGGAACAACAAGTCAAGCTACTGGAAGAATGTATTTGTGTGACGTGAGACTTTAACTCCTCCTTCATCACTTCAAAACCTGCAGGGACTGAAACGAAGGGTGTGACGTGACACACCAACAACCACAGGTATAAATAGTTTTTCTGGGTATTATTTGTGTTTGAGCCTTCCAAGTATTCAGTCACTTCTCTCTGTTGTCAGCAGAAATTGATTATCTGACTTCATCTCCTCAAGTCCTGTTCTCACATTGAGTGCATCTCTTACTTGTTGTGACTGATTAAGCTACTTCTGTAAGAATCTTCCCTTTTCAAACAAAAGATTTGATAACAATTTATATCAGAGAACTTATATTAAACATTAACTAGATGCTTATTAACATGTATAATACAGTGTAGTATTTATAGTATAGTAAAGCAAAATAGTAGAACATTCATTATAAAGCACTTATCAGCCCTCAAAGACCTAGAACTATTTTTGGGGTGCCTGACTTTATTTATTAATTTTTTCTTACCACATTCTAGCATCAAGTGCCAAACGTAATTTGATTAAGGAGAAAGTTATGTTTCAGCTCATTTATATTCCCAATTTCACATTTGCCTTGTCTTAGAACAGATGAATTTATCAGGATTTTAAAATTAAAATGCCAGTGAAAATTCTGTGTTTTTTACTATGAACTCAGACAGAACCTCACAAGGTTTTTTTTTTTTCATATTTAAAAAGATCTTTTGCAATGCTTTAGACTTCCATATGAATTGTGTCCACATTGGACCTTTACTAAACAAGTTCCAGCCATTTATTATAGTGTTACCCTTGACATATTTCAAGTGAAAGGTGAAAGTGAGGTATAATCCTATATTTAATTTACTGACCATGTTGATGTGTGAGTACAATTGTAAGTTTATTAAATCATATCAGATGACATTCAGACAAAAGTGACACTTTTTCAGGAAAAGATTTTATTCATTTAACACAAACGATAAAAATAGTTCGTCTTGGCTCCAACCATTTCCTGTTGGCCCAGTGGAAAGAAACTACACAGGTTTCCTTGATGAAACAATGCTAGTGAGTGTGATGACGTTCACTACAGAGCCCCTGAAGGCCCAAACATGACAGGGCATATTGCTTATTGACATTTTAGAACTATAGCTATTTGTTAGCCGCCACCAGCTGTCTGGGTCTGTATGACCATATTCTACAACTGCTCAACCATTAACTTAACGTTTTTACCTCACTGACCTCCTAATGAGTACATATTAATAGTAAGTAAGGAAGTTATTGTTTATGATTTAAAATCATTTTATTATAATCTTAATATGCTTGGCTCATTATGGCTGCTAGTGCCACAAGAAAAGTGATTCTCCATTATTTACGCCTCATGCATTTGAATGTTTCCCCATTCTAAAGTGAAATCATGCTCAAAACTAATTCACTAGTAGAAACTGTGTGGGTTAACAAGTGTCAAACTACTAGTGAATTAGTTAGGAGCAACACCTCACTTTAGAATGGGGAACACATCTGAATTTAGAGTTATTAAGAAACTATTAACACTTGTAGTTTGACATTTTAAAGGTTACAATGTGTCAGAATTTTAGTTCAAAAACTGACTAAAATTCTCAACAGAATGTAAAGAAAGTAATGCTGATGATATGAAATCTATGTATTGCGTTGCAGAGATAGCTCCTGAAGTTAGCATGCTAAGTTAGCCCTGGCCCATGTAAACACTCACAGTCCTCTGGTCTCCAAGCTGGTCCACACCACTGGCATGGCTAACTGAGCTAACTAGCTAATGGCAGCTATAGTTAGCAGCAGCAATGCTGCCCCCCTGTTTGAGGATGAATTCAACAGGTGGCCAATTCTTACCGTATTTATCAAGTGTTATTAAGGGAGACTATTTTTGTGGCGCTACTGCCTCACAAATACAGAGCAAAGCATTTTATCATCATAATTCATATACAGCATCTTTGGTTGCGGTTATTGAGATAAAACTCTTAGCTCTAGAATATGCCACGTCCTAATATAAAGTGTCACAAGAAGTTTTTCTCACCTCATCATCATCTCTGTCAGCACAATAGAAAGAGCCTGTGATCTATCAGAACCAATGTATCCTTTGATATCTGTAGCTCCCTCCCCTCCGAGGCTAGAGCAGTGTAACTGAATACAAATGTGTGTTGTCTTTTATTACAGAACCAAAGACAGCATGTATCACGCTCTGACCTACGCCACCATCCTGGAGATGCAGGCCATGATGACCTTTGATCCCCATCACATCCTGGCTGCGGGGAACACCATGAAAGAGGCTCAGGCCATCTGTCAGCGGTGAGATAACACAACACCAGGGTGACAAAGCACCCCAGTGACCAGCTGATAAACTGTGATGGGATGTTTATTTTTTATAGTTTCCCTCTTGTCAACTGCAGAAGTGAATCTTTGTTGTTGTTGTTGTTGTTGTTTTCACATATCATTTCATTGAACGGACGTATGCAGCCAGCCACTACAGCCAAAGAGAATACCGAGCAGCAGTAAACATTTATACTGCCCTCTATAGTTTTGAAGCTACCTTCAAATTCTGGCTGCTGCTTATAAATTCCACCTTTAATCTTAGGAAAGTATTATAATTCAGTCAGCATAAGATACAAGGGGCCTCCTCATCATGCCTCTATTAAAGATGATGACAAAGGGTGTGCAGAGGAATCAGAAGTGAATGTATCTCTTAAAAAGCCAGTCAGTCTTCATTTAGACACATTACACATAATTTTTTTTGGGACACTGGTTCCCATTAGCAACATCATACCAAAACCACAGGGCATCAGGAGATCGTCCAGACACACTGGCTGGAAGGAATGTCTCAGCTGTCTGTCAAAATGAGTCCTGGAGCCACTGTGAGAATCTGCCATGACCGGACTAAAAGCAGATTAGATATACACAAACACTCTTCAGATCTGAGGTCAGAGCTGCAGTTTTATTTCTCAGTGTCTGTCTGTGAGGTGGGCCATAAAAATGCACGGTCAGCACCTTGCGGTAACTTCAGCTCAGCATCCTGTCTTCAGTGGAAAGAGGCTGAGTCACTGATTTGCGTAGAAACGAGATAAGCAGAGAAATGCGGGACAGTGCAGCGCTGATGAAAAACAATCCGGCGGATTTTCAGACTGGTGGTAACTAATGATGGTTCTGTGTTTTTTCTGCTCTCTCGATCAGGCACCGCAAGAGGTCAAGCTTCTCCAAAAACACCACTGAAGGTCAGTGAAGGTCACTGCGTTGACAGGTTGAGTAAAAATGTGTCAGCATTGTCACAGTGTGTCCCCTCTGCTGAGACGTTCAAAGCTCAGCTCAAGACCCACTTTTCTTTTTGCTGATACTAATCTTTATTTTCTTTTGCCTTCAATTGTAATGCACTTTGGTCAGCTCACATTGTCTATATGTGCTTGTGTGTTTCGTTTTTAAGAGGAGCTCCATGCCGAGGTCTGCTATGCCGAGTGTCTCCTGCAGAGGGCAGCGCTCACCTTCCTTCAGGTGAGGGTCTGATACCCAGACACCAGTGAATCTCCTACTGTGTGTCCTTAATACTCATCCTCGTCATTTCTTTTCCTTCTCTCACCTCTTGCTCGCTCTCTGTTCAGGATGAAAACATGATCAGTTTCATCAAAGGGGGAATCAAAGTGAGGAACAGCTACCAGACCTACAAGTGAGCACCCAGAAGCCCAGAATATCCTCGTTGCCATCTAAAAAATGTTGTGTGTTGTTTCAAGTTTTCTCAAACGTGACCCACTTTCTTTTAACTTCACCTCACAGAGAGCTTCACACAGTCCTCCAGTCCCCTGGATACACTCATGGAGACAACCACGGCCATTTTGAGGGTGGTGTTAAACTGGGAATAGGAGCCTTTAATCTAGTAAGTAGAAGGCTGTATGCAATCAAACATATTATATAGTATAAAAGAGCGATACCTGCTTTACATTACGTGTGATGCTTAAAGGGGCAGTTCTCTGCAAAATCAAAAGTACATATTTTCTATTCTCCTCATGGAGAGAGGCTAATCATGCAGACAAGCAGTGTGTTTAGAGCTTGGTGCTCGTCATGCAGCAATTATTGATCAGTGTCAGATTATAGCCAATCATTTCTTGGTTGCGTGTTTTCTTTTTATTTATCAGCATCTAAAACATTGGAGTCCAATCTTATTCACTTTCAAAATAACAAAAGAATACAAATATTGCAAAATAATTTTCGTGCCTCAAAGTTCAAAGTTAACAGTAATATAAGAATATATATTATATTAAGGAAGTGCTTAAGGCTCCTAGACATTTGCACATGTTCCTGCTATTGCTCACCCATTTCATTTAGTGGCAGTGTAAACTTTATACTTGTACAGTATGATTAAGAGTCAAGATAATTTCCTTGGAAACCCCTGGTATTGTATTCAAAATGAAAGGTTGCCGTGATTCTGCTGCTAGCGTTTCATTCCACCTCTTGTCTACTTCCTGCAGATGATTTCCATGTTGCCCACGCGGACGCTCAAGCTGCTGGAGTTTGTCGGATTCTCTGGCAATAAGGTGAGAGCCAGTCATGGCTGACAGGATTGAGGGCGTGACGTTAGAGATGTTATGGATGTCCTGTGTTAAGGGTGAAATACTGTGTCTCTGCTGTGAACAATGAGAAATACATGTGCATAACTTGTGAACTGTATCTGTGATCATGGTTTCACTGGTTTGTTGATTCACAGTGAATCGTGCCCGTGATTTGGGGTGAAACTCCCATGACTATTTCTGAGTTGACACGTTGTAGCGAAAGCAGGAGATGAAACTCATACAACTCTACAACTTGATGGACGAATGACTCAAAAATTGCTTTGATCATGAAAACTAATGACTGTACTTCTTCGTTTTTGTTGTGCTTAGAGAATTATTTAAAATGTTTGATTCTTTATTCAAATTTTAAACTTCTCAACTTCTCATAAAGTAAAAAAATGATGCGTCCTAAAGCCATCACCTGTTATAAACCTAAGGGTGTTCTGATTGGCTGCATTGAGAGGTTTGAAGCAGGAGATTGCATATAAATTACATCAGCAGCAAGGGTTGACTGAACAGTTTTCTTTCTACAGTTTTGACTCATGCACACTGTATTTCTGTAAAAACAAAATTGCCAGTTTTCCTTGTGGAGACAGTCGGGTCATGAATGTGTTTTTGAAGCACAGCTTGTTATCTAGCCAGTAACCAAGGTATTTATATGAGGATACTCTTTCAATTTGTGTCCCATAAAGGAGCAGTAATATTCATTTCAGTGGAGCGGTTGTTCAGTTTTCTAGAACAGCATGTATTTTGTTTTATCTGCATTTTACATAAATGTAAGATTAATTTAAGTTTGCTGCATGAATGTATTTAACCGCTATACAAAAATAGCATGAAAGTGTTTTTACATCATCATCATCATACGACATCTTATCTAGACAGCTGGAGTCCTAATGCGGACACGATCTCAACTCAGTGAACATGCATATCCTGTATATCTTGCACTATGTACTATATTTTGCACACGAACCTATCTGTGAACTATCTCTGTTCAGACTGGATGCCGTAAAGTACTCTGGTAGACAAACAGATGCTGCTCCTTCAGCACAAACTGAATTTAAAAAGTAGATAGTGTGTTTCCAGCCTCTGTGGTTTCCCTGTACAGGCTATTTCTCTAAAATGCATTAGTGTGTTCTGAGCTCATGTGTGTTTGTGTTTGTGCCTGTGTGTGTGTGTTCATGCAGGAGTTTGGCCTTCAGCAACTTCAGGAGGGCTCTGCAGAAAGCACGTTCAGGTCGTTCCTATGTAACATGCTGTTGCTCTGTTATCACACCTTCATGAGTTTCATACTAGGTAAGCAAAAAACAAAACAAAACACACCCACACATGCAGCTGCAGCCAACCTCAAAGACAGACGAAGTGAGCTGGTTTTGTTCCCGTTTTTGTTTTTGCAGGCACCGGAGAGGGAGACGTCGCAGATGCGGAGAAACTGCTGCAGCCATATCTCAAAAAATATCCTAAGGTTTGCCAGAATTCAGCAGTGTTTTTTTTTTTTTTCAAAAATTGTCCGCATGATTAGAAGTGTTCTAAAACATTCTTTGTGTTGTGTTTCTTCCCAGGGGTCCATCTTCTTGTTCTTCGCTGGTCGAATAGAGGAGATCAAAGGCAACTTGGATGCTGTGAGTGCCCGTCGCTTCTTTCAGTTGTTAATATATGACTGGGTGACTACTATCAACGTATTTTGATCTGTGTTGGTTGGGACAGTTATTCACAAATGCTTACTAAATGGTACATATTAGAAGGACCTTAACATAAAGCATTTCCAAACTGTGCCGATGCCTAAACATATTTAAGATGGGATTGAATGGCGTTATTCTGCTAAACAAACAACAAGTGTTATGGATGTGCAAAATGTATCCCTGTCGTCAAGATCCAGACAACAATATATTTGAATTCTTTAAGTGGTTAGAGAGGAATAATGTAACAACCATACTGAAAAGAAACACCTCCCACATGCTGTTACTGTATTGCTTACATTATGTCTAGAATATGACAGTACACTGTAAATTACACATAAAATAAAAAAGAAATGTAACTTTTAAAAAGTCAGGACAGAATCAGAATTACCATGTTAAGTAGACTGTGAGACTTGAAATTCTTAGTCTACTCTACTTGCACATGTCATAACAGGTTAGGTCTCTTCTTCCAATTTTAATGCCCATAGATCAAGGTCATCCTCATTTGTATTTTAAAAAAGTTAAGTATAAAAAAGGTTTTGCATTGAGCCTTCCCCTACACATAATGCTTAACTCTAAGAAAACTCTGCCTTCATCTTTACAATTTCCACGAATTGTTGACCCATTTAAACATCCTTTGTGTTGCCCTGCTCGCTGCGCACTGTGTTAACATTCAAACAGAGCATGTTTAAGAAGGTGAGATCCTCTGTGGTTTATATGTTTTGCAGGCTATCACCCGTTTTGAGGAGTGCTGTGAGGCCCAGCAGCAGTGGAAGCAGTTCCACCACATGTGTTACTGGGAGCTGATGTGGTGCTTCACATACAAGAGGCACTGGAAGATGGCCTACTTCTACGCTGACCTGCTCAGCAAGGAGAACTCCTGGTCCAAGGTGGGCCACCGTAGTGCAGGATTTATTAATGTTAATAATTATTAATGTTAATTAATGAAGGAAAATAATAAGGAAGACAAAAAGACAGGCAGAAGAAATGGGTTGAAGTACTTTACCCCATAATTTTAAACAGGCAGAACTTTCCTTTGAGAGCAAAGATGATTAAAGACCAAAGCAACTTCTGTTGTGTGGTATAAAAAAGAAAATGACATTTAATGCTATTTAGGGAAACAGAAAGCCTACCCAGCAGCTTGTCTCGAAACCAAGCTGAAGACTAAAAATGGACGTGAGGTCTGCAGCCCTGCTCTGACTCTCTCCGCTCCACACAGTTGTATTTTTTTTTTCTCTCCTCATCTCATTTAAAAAGGAAAGATGGGATTTCAGCAGTAACCACTTTTTCCTTCCCTCAGGCTACCTATGCGTATATGAAAGGAGCCTACCTCAGCATGCTGACTGCAGATGATTGCCTAACCTTCGGGGAAACTGCGTTCACTCTGTTCAGGTATGAAGTGTGAGCTCAGGCTCCATTGAATCTACTCGCAGCACCCACAGTGAAACAGAGATGATTCACTGTGACACTTACATATGATGTCATAATCTCTTCTGAGAACAGTAGACACGCTATTACTATCAGAGAGCTAATATAGCTAGCATTGACTCTGCATCACTCAAATCCACTGCATGTATTATATATTTTTTCTGCTTATACTTTATCATATTTCAGGCAGGTCCCAGGGCTGAAGCAGAAGATAGCAGGAAAATCCTTACCAACAGAGAAGTTTGCTATCAGGAAAGCCCGTCGCTACCTTTCAGAAAGCCCTATTCCTCTTCCTGCTCCTCCACTGGTCAGTACTATTAGCAATGTTGAATTACTTTACTTGCAGTGTGACAGGATTTTTACTGCAGTGTGTTGCATTGCTACTTTGAAATTACGGGACCAAAAATACTGCTATTGTTGTTTCACACTGGCTTTGGCCTTGAACAAGCTCTGTAGGCCTCTGCAAAGATATTTGTATGTACTGGGTTGACCAGTCAGTCTGGACCTGCCAAATCCTCCTGGTTCATCCTCCTGGTTAAAAACAGCTCCTGTATTCTGTCCTGCTATAGATAAAAACACCAGGGTGTTGGGTTAAGGAGGTAACCCACTGCTACGATTTCCTCTTTTTCAAGGAGATCTTAGAGTTAAGGGGGTAAGGTTAGCACAAAACTATTCTGGAAAAAAAAAGTGTTCTGGGACCTAATTGTCCTCTGAGAACAGCTTGTTTATTCAGTTAAAGAAAAAAAGATAAATATTTCTGACTTTGTATTATTATTAGCTAAATCTTACTGTAAATACTAAAATCCTGAATTTAATTTTCTTCTCCAAAACAACATAAACTACATTCCCCTTTATGGCATTATTACCAACCTACTCACACTAGCAGGGCTTGGTTGGTCTGTCTTGATTGGATGATCCAGCCAGGCTTAAGAGCAGCACTATTTGTGCTTTTAGAACTAGTGTTACAAGAATAACCTTCTTTTTTTTTTTTAAGGTGTCCTGTGGAAGTTTTTGTGAACACACAAAAGCTTTGTGTACCCTCAAGGTCATACGAACATGTTGAACACATTTCCTGCATCATAAAACAGTTGAAAATCTGTTTGAAAACATTTTTTGATAAGATATTGTTTGTTGCTGTTTCTTCTTCACTTCCTTTGTTGGTTCCATGCTCAATTTGTATGCCTATAACTGCCACTGATTGTTGATCAGTGGAATGGCATCAGATCGACTGTGCATGGCACTCACAGGGAAGTTTGTTACAGGGATGATTTTATGATCACCTGTAAAAAATAAATGTTGTTGTCTTCTTTTTTCTTACAATCTGTGTTATTTTTTGGTGTCTAGGAGATGATGTACATCTGGAACGGCTACACAGTCATTGGCAAACACAAAGACCTGACTGAAGACATGCTGAAAACACTGGATGAGGCTCAGGCTAAACTCGATAGCAGCCCAAGTATGCACAATTATTTACAAGTGCCTAGAGGATCACTTTAATTGATTTTTAATTCTCATTTTTCATTTTATTAAGATGTGTGCCAATAATTTTGGATTCTTCAATTCATGCTAATTCATTGTGCATATCACAGAGAATTGTATAGTCAGTAGATTGCGTATTTTTGAATGTTTGTCCAGAATAACTGTACCTATTTTGTTTGGTCCTAACTGTCCTGTTGTGTGTTTGTCAGGGACGGAGTTCTCCATAGACGATCAGTGTCTGCTGAGCCTCTTGAAGGGACTCTGTCTCAAACACCTGGGGCATCGAGAGGAGGCCGAACACTACTTCACTCTCGTCCTCTGCAAGTAAGCCTCACTCCCTAATGCACAAAGACATGAAAACCAGATATGCTCTAGTTTCTTGCAGTGTGTCATCATTAATTAGCCTGATCATATCCATTGTGCAGTTCTGATTTGAAACACAATCAGCACATCAGTTGAAAGAAATCTCTGTTCATGCTGACTGACATCTCCACACACACTGTAACCGCTGTGTTCTGACACTATCTGCAGTGAGACTCAGATCAAGTATGACCACTACCTGGTTCCTAATGCCCTGCTGGAACATGGCCTGTTGTGTTTGGAACAAGGCAGACATGATGAAGCCATCAAACTCCTAGAATCAGCAAAGTAAGTCTTTGAACCAGATTATTAAAATCCCTATTAAAAGCAAAAAGTCGTTTGTTTTTATAGAGGAGATTTTTTAACCAAAGATTCTGTACTTGCTTGCAGCAGTTTAATTAAAGATTTACTGTGCCTGGATGAAAAAGCATTTAGGTCGAGATTTACCCTGATGTGATTGTAAATGAGAGTTTTTGTTCTGTTTCAGGCAAAATTACAAAAACTACTCGATGGAATCACGGACACACTTCCGTATTCAGGCTGCTCTGCACAAGGCCAAGGGCATAGGGGAGAATGGCACCCATGTTCCCTCCAGCCCATAACAGACAGAGGAGGGCACAGTAGAGCTGAGACAGCTATGTCTCTCTGCAATCCCACAATCCAGCACTCAGCCCCGCCCAGCCCTATCTATTCGGGTGGATGATGTGTTTTTTTTTTCAACAGGAAGGTAGAAGAAGATGGATGCCAATTTTTCTCATTTGTGCCTCCCTGCCGGGCAACTGCAGCTCTATGTGGCCCTCATTGTCTTAGACAGGTTTTCTGCTCCCTCTTCAAGAGTTATATTATAACGAACTTTACCTCCTTGTGTGATTTGAAATAGAGACAAGTTGAGAAATGTGCCTATATTTATGAAACATTGCTTCTAGCAGGCTTGTTTGTCTAGCACTGTGGCCACCCATAAGGGGCGCACTAGGGTAGAAAACAAGGTCACATTTATGTAGTATATACTGCAGCTTACCTCCACTACTACCCCAGGATGAAAATGTGCCCAATTCAGGGTAGTAGGGCTGGATCTGATGGAGCCGGAGTGCCAAACAGCCCCCATTAATCACCCCAGCCGGCCAGCAGCACCATGTGACCTGGTTACTACAAAGCTCCCACACTTGTTTTAATAAAATGTAAATGAAACCTTATTGATAAAAATGACATGAGTAGATTGGGATGACACATATTTATGTCTTGACATAGTTTGACATCAGGTATATATATCACACAATTCAACACTTGGTCCATGAGCACTATGAGACTGTTTTGTTCTGTGTCATTTGATATACTGTATTTTGATTGACAGGTTTTTACCTTTGACCTAATCAGAGATCAATTCTGTGTAATTGGATTCAGTTTTACACTACATAAGATTTGGTTCATTGTGTTTTCGGAGTAAGTGAACGTTTTATTGTTTACTTTCAATTTTGGTTCCTTTCCTTGAAACTTACTGAAACATTTAAAGACACAAATTTATACATGTGGATTTCTTTTTTCTGTCACATTCTGATGAAATGATCATTGATGTTTATAGTTACATGTAATGGCTTTTGCACAGAGCTACTGTATTTAAATCAGCCAGCCATGCAAACTCTCCAGAGTCAAGAAAATGAGAGTTGCTGTGAGAGTTGTTCTTTAGATTATACAATTTAAATGGCACCTTTTTACACATATTGTCCTGTTTTAAGGGGACAGATGAATGTGTCTTTTAGAAAGGCAGACTCCCTTCTTTTCTCCTCCTGGTGCGTGGGACAGGCTCCAACAGCACTTGAGCTTGAACAAACAGGCCATTCACCCTGGGCAGCAAAGGACTGCGTGCTTGTCAGCCTGTTGCATCTTTAGTGAGTGAGGAAGCTCTGACCGGGAACCACCGCAGGCTACTTGCTCCTTGCATATCAGCCATGCTTGACTAAAACCACCTATAGAAGGACTTGAACATCATAACCACAATCCTGTGTCAAAAAATAATCTGTATATGAACAAATGCTTGCAATGACTTGAAATGATAAGGCAGGATAGGGCCACCTCTAACTATGTTTTTGGTGAGGTTATTTGAAGGGCTGTGTCCCAGCAACAGAGTGTCCAAAACGTAGAAACTCAGGTGGTGTCTCAAGTGTTGGAATTGAACACTGCTGATTTATTAATGATTAGAGTAAGGTTTGGGATTCAAGATGATGACTAGGGGTCAGTTTCAATGTTTTTTAATGGTGGAGGGAATGTACTTTCAATATTAGTTTAACAAATGTCGCTCCCTGGAATATTCCAGTAACAAATTATATTTTATTTTCCAATAATTAATTAAGCTTATTTTACTTTTTTCCCCTTTTTTTCGTCTTCCAATATATCTGAAAAAAACTCTAACCAAATATAGTGGCATTGTGATGTTTACAATCAGCATATTTTACCGGGCACGGCTACCACTCAGAAGAATGACATTCCTGTACTTACTGAATGTTTCTATTGTAATTTAAGATGAAATGATATGAAACTAAAAAGCACATCCAATTTTGTGTTGTCTTTTTTTTGATCATTTGCGCATCACTAAAAGATGTAGAGAATGTAGAGTTCCCTGCTGGAAAAACCAGCATAGACCAGCACCAAAATACAACATATGCGGGTTGACAGTACAGAGTGGCAGTATTTATAGAAAAAAGTGACATTACATGCATGCAGATATTTGCACCTGTTGTCATATAGTGTGATCTAATCCACTAGCAAGGGTAACGTCATCTCATCTTGTTGACATGCAAAGAAATGGCAGCCACGAGTAGGAAGATAAGAGGTGTTGGAGTAGTATTCATAATAGTCAGTTGTAAATATACAGAGCCGACTTAAATTGAACAGTAATGACCCATGATCGAGTGGTTGATCGTTATATATTTTTAGGACAACACTTGTCTTGGCAAAACTGTCCTAAAATTGCAAACACAACCACTAATTTCTCCATTTCAACTCTGTGTTTACGTTTCTAGCGAAGGGAACGTGATCACGAATTTGATTGGCTGAGGGTAAGCGCTTCCTGGATGTGGATGGCAGCTCATTGGTCCTATTTTATGAGCTTCGTGTTGCTACATTACATTACAGCTTTTGTCGCTATTCGGGCAGCTGCACACTGGAAAGTCCCTGACAGCCAGGGAGGTTTCAGTTAGCAAAACTGCGGTTAGCGTTGTCATTTTAAATGAGGGATATTATTATTTTCTTCACTCGATTGTGCCTGCGAATATAAAATTCTGCGAGGTTGTTTCATTCCTGAATTTCCAGCCAACCGAGTAGATGCTCCCCTGCGACTGCTAGCTGGTGTTAGCAGGCTCGCTCTTTGTGTGGCTAGCTGCTAGCTGAGATGTTTTGTTGTTGTTGAGCTGAGCAGCCCTCCCGTCGTCTGGGAGAGCAGATTCATCAGCTGTGTATGGAAAAACGCCCTCTCAACACCCTTCTCATCCACTGACATTTTTGTGTGTGAAAGTGGCCCGTGAACTCCCACAGTTGTAAACGCTAGTAAAGCGACGCCGAGACAGGGGAGAGTTTGACCGAAGAGGAAGGAGATGGGAAACTGTCTGAAATCTCCGACCTCGGATGATATCTCGCTGCTACATGAGTCTCAGTCGGACCGGGCCAGCTACGGCGACGGCGCTGACCCCGACCAGGAGCCACCGCCCCCCTATCAGGTAACTTTAACCAGGTGTATGAACCGAACCAAGACTACACGCCATTGTGTTTTTCTCACATAAGGTTAACCAAAATCATTAAACGTTTTAAGTTTAAATGTCATGGCGCTGTGTGGCACGTCTGGCCCAGTTTGCTGATTTTATTGACAAGAGAAGACATTAAGAAGCTGCTGTTAGATCAGACATATGTGAGGCTAGATCAGCTGTTTACTGTTCCACATCACCCCACTGACCCCGTCCCTTCATGGCTTTGGCACTAATCCGCTTTGTTATCCGAAGGTCTCCTGTCGCTGCCTCTGTCTACCATTTCCCCTGAAGTCACTTTATGATTCATCCTTCACCGATATGACATCTCTTGCGATCTCCTTCATCATCACACACACTCAGCCATGTAATATTGGCTCATAGGAAGTGGTGATAAAGTAAGACACACAGATCTATTATCGCCTGTCGCTCACTTTAACAGTATAAACTGTAATTTCATGGACCTGAAGCCAAATCCCAGTTCTTCATTAAACGGCAACTCTCATAACTTCCTCAGCTTCGTCTTTCACTGACCTCCTCCAGGGCAACAACTTTGTTTGTCTGCTGTCCTTATTTCCTGAATTAGATCATCTACAAACAGACCAGGTCATGCTGTAGCTGTAAATATGATTTATGGTGTAACCCTTCTCTTGTGTGTTTCTCTATGTTGAGAGGCAGCTGGTATGCGTTATGTAAGGCATTGGCAGAGTTTGCCTGTTACTGGGTTAAGCTCAGCCTTATCTGTAGATTTAAGATAAGTGTTTTTTAAAGCATGGGAAACTGAAGGCGATCTCCGGTCAGTATGGCATGAGAGCTCTTATTGTAGAAGGTGACTTAATTGTACATTTCAGATTAAATGTTCTGTAACCAAGTTTACAGTTTTCTTGTTAACCATTTACAGCACAGTTGAATGCATAAAGTGGAAAATTTGCCTACAGTTTTTTTCTGTTGTTGTCTGTCATTCGAAAAGCAATATTTGACATTGATTGTCTTGAAACTTAATGCTAGATTTTATTGAATATATGAAAATAGATCTAAAAAATGAATGTTGAACAACACAAAAATAATAATTTGTTTCTGCTTTCAAGATCTAAGGCATGCCATATAAAGGAAATGACCCAGAAATCTAAAATACTTTTACTAACCGTTGGGCACCTATTAATGTTGACATGTTATTAGTTGGCACCATGGTATTTATTGGTTCTTTATAGACCTCACTCATCACCATTATTAGATGAAGTCAGTGTGGTTCTTATATTTTGTGTAGTTGTCAACACGTCAAACTATAAAGATATCAAACATGTTTGATAGTATCAGGGCGGCACCGATGAGCCTGTGAGTAGTTCAGGGGGCTTCAGACTGAATCTGCAAACACCTCACATTATCAGATGAGCTGTGACAAACAGCATGTTTGCACTAGTTTCTTTAAAAGACCACAAACCAACAATGAATATCTGCTACTAACAATTTTAAAACCCATTAAAAATGCACATACAGCAGAGTTATGTTGTTGCTATTGGGTGACATATTCCCTGACAACAAGTGTGTGTAGCCTAGTAACATTGAAAGCATTGTTGATCTTTGCAGAGTACAGTAATCATGTATTGGGTCAGTTTCACTGCACATGCTCTGAGAGACTGGTAAGAGATGCACGGTAATATTGGCACGTGACCGGTATTGGCCCATAAAGGCTATAGACAACACGTCCTGTTGTTCTAATGGTATTTTCAGAATCCTGAAAGAGTCCTCTATCAATCTGGATGACAAAATATTCCAATCATCTGTTCCATTTAAAAAAATGTTTTTTTTAACCCAAATGTATTCTAATGCACGAGAGGCACAAACTGGGGCTAGGTCAGTTCGCGCAAACATGAAACTTCCTGGTCGCACCACAGAGACGAGACAGTTCTGATTCTGATTCATAATCTCTGTCATTTATTATCAGTGGGATGTCACTCATGCGGCCTGCATCTGAGTCAGTCACAGATAATATCTGAATAGGGCCGGGTGTCCTTGTTATGCATCCTTGTCCAGGTTGCTACAAGTATGTCATGTCTGGCATACAACAGTGTGTAATTAGGCCAAAGCAGCCAGCTCTGGTATGATAAAGGAGCTTTAGTGTAAAAAATCACACACACATTGCGCAGTTTCCATGGAAGTGCTCTGACTAATCCTTCAGTTGTGTTGAGAAAGTCTCCACGTAGTTTGTTTGTACCGACAGAGTTTCACAAGAGGGTTAACTAACTAGTTAAAACCTACTTATAAAGGGCTCTTTCAGACCTGCCAGCTCTTTTCTCCCTGGTGACCACAGTAATCGGCACCTTCACCGCCTGAACCCTCCCCGAGAACACAGAACACATTTTTGTGTGCTCTCAGTTCAGCTTAACACACTTTGGAAGTGCTGTGTGTGTTAGAAGAGGGACTAAAGGCTCCGCTATACTCAATTGAATTTGGCATTTTCTTAAAGTCTTCAAGACTATGCAAATGCAAGTTTACTCACTGTGCTGGAGGTCTGAGAGTGAAGCTTGCTAGTCATGGTGAAAATCCTGGGCTTAAGTTGCAGAAAATGAACTCTGAAGAAAGACAAAGATAGATGAAATGCAGTATTGTTTTTACAGCCCAAAAAAACAAGACAGAAAGGGAAATGGGATGCGTTTGTCTTGTTGTCTTGTGACAAACAAAAGAGGATTTTTCTTTTGAAATCTTCTATTCATTTCATTTGAAATACCATAAATTCATAGAATAATTAACTTGATGTAATGTATTTTATTGAACAAGGTAAGGATTTTTTGTGAATTATTTGCCCTCTGTATTTTATATGTAGGCCAGCATTCAGGCCTGAACATATTATCATGGCTGGTTTCTGTTGTAATCTGAACTGAAGCTGTCAACTGAAAGAGACAACACTAAGGTATCTACCCAGGCATTTAGGGAGCGGGTATAGAGGATTTCTTTCAAGTTGCCTTGACTCACTTTGCCATAACAATCATTCCTGGGTGGAAATGATATCACCAGGTGTAAAGCATTGAACTAATTATGTTTTTGAACAATTGTTGGAGACAGTGCATGACATAATGTTGAAAGACACCGAACATTCCTGTTGACTGGAAGCTTAGATATGTTGATGCCATGTTCTTCGTGCACATGGACAGTTTAGCTGCATGCCAATCTTCAGACACTCGCCCTGAGGTTGGTCGACATCTGCCGAACTTAAGTTCTCCGTCACATTGACACCAATCAGACTGTGTTTCCTGGGAATCCACAGTCAGCGATGAATCAGAGTAGGGTGAATTCCAGCATCTGGAGTCCGTCCACCACCCGGCCAGAGGCTGCTTCAGTGCTGTTTGAGTAATTTCCTGGCCGAAAAGAGGCAATGCCGAGAATGGCATCTGCAAGGCTGAAGGCCAACTTAAGTCATGGGTCGGACAAAGCGAGGGCTACTGTTCACAGAAATCTTAATAGACATTTTACAATGACTGCTACAATCTAGATGTTGACCTTACTCTTAGTAAGACAATTTTTATGATTTACACCATTTTTTTAGTAATTTTCTTTTGGCTCATGTTGACACTTCCATGATGTTTCAATCATACATGACAGTCAGTATATGAAGGAAAATACTTTTTATACCATCACAATAACTGTCTATTGCAATTTGTTGCTATAGGTGCAAAGTGTGGCACGTTTTATTGTTCACACTCTTTCTATGTAGTATAGCTCCTCCATTAAAGCCAGAAGCAGTCAGATTGTATGTAAGCTTATGAGAAAATTACCCGACTTCTGACGTGAACTATCGTCTCAGTGAACAATTTCTTAACAAGTTTATGGTCTCAATCGCTAGTTTCAAGTCTTCTTCAGTACATCACGTTTGAGTTAAATAGACTTATCGTCTATTTAACTCTACATAGGACCACTAAAACAAAATGATCGTTTAGCTGCGATTAGCTGTTTAGCTGTGATTGACTAGTTGCTACCAGGGTATGTTTTTGATCATGGCTGCCTTGTGATTGACAAGTCGCTACCACAGTATGTCCTTGGACTCTCAGTCAGCTGTGACCTAGCTTGAGTTAATTTGAGCATAAAAGATATTGATTTGGAAGTCTGATGCTGTTGATTCAGCAGCCTTAATTAGATTATTATCAGAATATTACAGTCCATATTAATAAGGTCCGTGTAGACATGGGATAAATGGATGGGTGGATGTTGAAAGCTAAGTGGATGAGATCAGCCCTCTGAGCCAGCCACTTAGGCTGGCGGGCCATCAAATGTCTTGTCAAAATGTTTTAAAAGTTAACAAGTATGTGTGTGAGTTATGCTCATGTTTGTTTCATATCAATTGTGGAGGCTAAAAGGCAGAGGGAGGTGCGGTTCGGTCTGTGCTCCTAATATTTAGGCTGTGTGTCTGTGTTGCATCCAACACGCTGTGTGTTGAGTGTGGTGATTTGGAAAGCAGCTGGTGAGACGAGTGCTGACTCATTGCTGTGGGACTGGGCAACCAGGGCAACCAGAGATAAGGCACCCCTGTGTGTTTGCATTTGAGAGAGAGAGTTGTGTGTGTGTAGGCAT
>OMLP01001878.1:4737-27749 GCA_900302685.1 Spondyliosoma cantharus
CAAGGCACAAACTTAAATTCAAGTTCGCTATATTCAAGCTTTTTCAGGACTTTTTGTAAACTTTCTGTCTTAAACACATTTGTTTTTGTTTATTAAAATAAAAAAAACAGCACTTAGTACAGTACATTCCAGAATGTACCACAGAGAGTGACCGACAGTCCACTACAATCCACTTCGCCAGTGCTTTTGTTAATTTGTCAGTCGTGGACAGTCATTTTGGCTCTGAACCCTGTCATCTTGTCTAGTGTGGATTGGCGACACTTCCTGCTGGAGCTAGGAGCATTGTCTGTGCTAGCTGAAACATGTTTGACTTGAGGTGGCAGCAGAGGCTGGAAGTGCTCCGGCAATAGGCAAATTCTTTCTTGCACAATTTGCACACAACTGTACTTTTATCCAGGTTTCCACCCGGTAGTTTTTGAAAACTAAAATTTCCGCCCGGACCGAACCCAGCAACGACTTCTCATCGGTTTACATTTCTCCTGTTGTGCACTGTGCATCAGTATACGGGTTTGGCAGGAACTCGTGCAACGAGCAACGTTCTGCGCTGTTTGGAGTGCAAAAATAAATTGCGATTAAATGCGTTATTTTTTTGTTGTTTTTTTTGTAATTAATTCATCGTAATTAACGTGATAAAGTCCCAGCCCTAATTATGACTTTTGGTATGTTATTAATGATACTTATATTCATATGCAGTTTGGTTAGGTTTAGGCAACAAAACTACTTGGTTAGGTTTAGGCAACAAAACTAGTGGGTTAGGTTTAGGAAAAGATCATAACTTGTGTTTTAATACCATTCCGTCATGTCACTTAAAAACAATTCAATGTTCACACTTTGTCATACATAGTACACAAATCCCGGTCTCCTGGAGAACAGTCCTGTTTATGATCCACCCGACCAGTGAGGATTGTCCTACTCTTCATACTATTACACCAGAGGGAGCATTTAGAAATTTAGGATCAGCATTCAGGTAAATAGAGTGTCAAACTTAAAACGTAGGGTTACTGACCAGGTAGCTTTATTTGACACGAAAGGGCTAGCTTGAACAGAACAAGTATGTTCTGACTTTTGTAGATAAGTGGAGAGAAAAGAACTGTTAGTCATAGAGAAGGGGAGACCCGGTATAGTTTAAATACAGGGGGATATCAGTGAACATTTCCAGACAGTCTCTCCTGGAAGGCATTCATAGTGTTGCACTCGGCTGTTCTGAAATAGATTCATCACAAATAAAATGTTCAAAGCGTGGCTCCTTTCTCACCTCCACACACATGGCAAAACAGAGCATGACGAGGAGTGTGTGTGTGTGTCTGGTTGTCAGTTTCAGTAAGTTACAGAAATGATTGCATGGAACCCCCAACTAATGTGCGTGGTTGGTGGTGGTTGGGGTCTCCAAAGCTATTCAGTCATTGCCCAGAGGCAACAGAGTGGCAGCTTAAATCTTGTTGAATCAGATGACTGTGATGGTGATATAATTTTATTGACATATACAAATTACTCTTAACTCTCCCTTTATTCCAAATCTCATTGGATTTCAGTGACATTGATTCTACTGGTCACCTTCACGGCTGACCAGTAAATTGTGCTGGACTAGCACCTAACCACATCTGTGACCTTGTCAGCCCCCCTGATCCAGATCCTCTTACAAACATGGTTAGGGTTTCATATTGCAGGTTGAAAACAAAGGTGTCACATTTCATCCACTGTTACATTCAACGTGTTATTGTGCCTGTGAACGGAGTAAAGTTATATTCATATTGGATGACGTGAAGACAAATACTGAGAGCAAAGGTTGAGTAATCAACAAACAGGATGATTTCTTTTAATAACAGTATTTGCTTTTTCGAGTGAGTTTTTTTATGTGTAGGTGGACGGAGCACAGCAGTGGCAGTGGCATCTCTGGTATCTGTCATTGAGATAACACAACACAGCACAACATGTCACATAACATGGTCTATTGAAGCAGTCTACAAAAGGCACTTTCTCTTTGATCGTAAGACACCTATTTTTTACCTTTGATTTTTGAGATTGCTGACAACTATACACACAAACACAACACACAACACACAACACGTACAAGGACAAGTAGCATGTGGTGTAACTCTGTAATTTTACAACATTCCTCAGATGCTCAGACTGTAAGATGTTTACTCCGTCCCATTGCTTACCTGTACCTGCTTTGTTCTGTCAAGGCCAATCATTCCTTTAAGCTCTGTTTCTTTGCATTTGTGATATAATGCTACTCTTAAAGATAAAAGATATACTGTACACTATAAAGAAAGATCGAGAGGAAGAGATATAAGTAGAAACAATTTATAATAGTGAACCTTAACAAAATTTACGTTTTTCATAATGTTACCGCTCAAACAATAGCTTTTTTTTTTACATTCACATTTACACTTACGAGATTTAGCAGACACTTTTGTCCAAAGTGACTTACAACAAGTACATTTGTCACAAGAAAGAAACCAGAACATATCACCGTCGATAACGCAAGAATGACAATTTTTCAAGCCCTCATGTGAGCATAGTAGCTGCTATTTATCAAGGACACCATAAGTGCATAATTGCTTTGATTTAATTGGTAAGGGTAAGAACATACAAGTGACCAGTGTTTGGAGGTAGTTGGGCGCAGTTCCGTTGACGGCCTTGAAGGCCAACACTATCGTCTTGAATTGGATGCAGGCTGCAACAGGAAGCCGGCATAGGTCACGGGGGAGGAGGGTCACATGGGGGAATATGGTTTTCTTTCTATTTATAACAGCTCGGGACGAGCTGTATAAAACGTTAATTAAGCATTTGAATCCACAGTTTGATTCACCGCAACTCCAATTATGGCCTCCACAGACAAAATATTTAAAGCAGGTGTGTTTTATTATGTACTCTCTTTCATCAGAGACCCCAGTACACGTTAGTAGTATGTGCTTGAGCAAAGAAAGCTGTCATTTCCATCTCATTGTTATTCACAATTTAACGGCAGCACTTCTCCATATCACAGCAGATACTTCAAATGGTTTGTTTTGTTTAGTCTCTCCAATATTCATTACCTCCACAAGATATAACAGAATAGAGCGTGTGTGTGTGTGTGTGTGTGTGTGTGTGCGTGTGACTTCAGCCAATTATGATAATATTGTTTTCTGTCCTGTTTGTTACTCTGAGCAGACAGTGAGAGCGGACAAACAATCTTTAAACATGTTTTGGTTCTGTCTCTCTCCTCTATTTGTAGATAATTATTTCAGTGTGTCGGCCAAACCAAACAGTGACCAACATTATCAATATTATCTATGAAACGTTAAGGCTCATTGGAGGTTAATTATAGCCCCCCAAAAAAGGTTGCCTGTAATCATTCTGCATGCATTAACAGATTTTCTTGTATGCTAATAATTTTCTATGTGTGGTTGTGCAACAGTTTTGTGTTCTGTTTACAAACTAATGCTACAGCCCTCCTATATCTGTAACCTAATCACACGGAGAACTGTTGATTCTTACAGTTCGCATTCAAATGATCAGTTGTTGCTGTCTGTTCCATTTGCCCGCACAGAAATGGGAAAAAGGGCTTTCATCTACTCTTCTACATGGAACATGCTGCAAAAATACTGGAAAATAACTGAACTGATTTCTTTGAATGCTTTTAAATCCAGGCTGAGAGCACTTTACCTCTTTTACTTGTAACTGTTTTTATAATTGTAATTTACTTGTAACTGTTTTTTTAAATTTGAATTGCTGTCTGTATGTTGTGAGTGTAAGTGTAATTCTTGCTGCCTCTTGGCCAGGACTGCCTTGAAAAAGAATTTTTTTTAATCTCAATGGGACCTGGATAAATAAAGGTTAAATAAAAAAAAATAAAAAATTCTATCCAAAAAATGTATCATTTGATAGGGTTCAGTATTACCTAAAGAATAAGGATTGAGGAAAATGGCAAATGGGAATGGTTACTGGCACACAATTGCAAGCTTTCTTGTTATTGGCACTCTGAGTTTTTCTGTTCCCATAGGACACATTTTAAGCTTTAGCCAAAGCAAAATGTTTTCTTAATACATAGCCATCCCCTGATGAATTACATTGAATAATATGTGAAAACTCAAATCACTCGTTTCTCTGGGGTTACATTCTCTGGTTTCTTTTTGGGATTAAAAACTGTAAAAAAAAAAATCAGTATTGCTAAAGGGAGAAAATCTTCATGATGTAAAAATTACTTTTACAGTAAATGTGTAGAATTGCTGCAAGACAGTTGACAAAAGTAAAACAACAGTAAATCAGGTTTTACTGTATTGACTGTGGGTTGGGCACTGAGCTCTTACTTTTAAGGGCACCGACCAAATTATGTAGATACTGTACACTACAAAATGCCAATTCACCTTAAATCTATTGGTGCCAATTGGCAGTACCTGAGAGCGTAACCCGATGACAGAGTGATTTACAGTATAGTGAAAAAGAGAAAGGGGGCACACAATGTGTCCCCTGAAAGTCTCAGCAGGGTCAGAATTAACATTGGTGAAGAGCCAAATAATTGTAGATTTTTTGATTGGCTATCATATGATCTGCCGCACAGGCCAGAACGTGTCTGTACCAAAATATACATGTAATAAACACACTCACACACACACACACACACACACACACACACACACACACACACACACACACCGTTATGAGGGTGGTTTAAAACAGAAACAGTTTTACTTTTGCGTATTTTCATTTGGAACCCATAGCCCTACATCTATCACTACATTTTTGTTCTGTCCTTAAAGAATTTGTAATAATCAGATGCCAAAAATCATTACAAAATTCCATTACTTTCTAGATAGAAAAACAAAAACAAAATCTATTCCTATCAAATTGCACAATCATTTCAAGTGAACCCATTACTGATAGGTCATTCAAAAAGGAGAAAGTAACAAATCTTGTTCACAAGATGTAAGAAAATATGTTAGATTTGGTAAAAACCCAATGTTACAAATGTCACATTATCATGATTTCAATAGTTTTTTATTAATGCAAACATGATCATTCCCACAAATTGTGAATCATATCACAATTGTGAAGGGTACACAGACCTGATATACACTTTATTCCTATCTGCACAGCATGGCTTTCTAAGACATATGTACATACAGTATCCCGATCTCAACTCTTCATGCACTAAAATCTGAACCAGAAGATTCAGTGGTGATCAGCAGATGGTCTCATTCATGAAATCCTTATCATTGTCTGCATGAGAACATCCTCACTAAACACTCAACATTCAGAAACATCTGTTTTCAATCACCTCTGTGTTGATGTTGATGAATCCCAATCATTCATTAATGAAGAGCATGATAACAATATCACAAATTAAAATATTCTAATGACACCGGATGAGAAATGTCATATCAGTCAGTGGAGAACATGAAAAATGAAAGAGCTTCAACAAAGCACGTTTTAGGCTATAATGGGTGCCTTAAAATCCAAATATCTATCTGCAGCAGAAGCAGTGCTGCTTCACAAAAGAACAACCTCTGACAGGAGATCACAGAGGTGGTGCAGTCTCATTATATCCTTTCAGAGATCCAAGCAAAAAGTTACCTTGACTTGACAATAAAGTGCAAAACAGCAATGCAGAGGAAAGTTAAAGGCCACAGGAGAAGAAACCAGTGTGTTCTCCTAAATGATACCGGGTATGTTTCAGTCTCATCTGTTGTTTAATGGGGTGAACAATGACATCACAACCCAACACTGAAAGATTTCCCTTGCCGATGGACTCAAGAGTACAAGCTGGGTCAGACCGTGGGCCGAGAGGAAGGAAAGTAACTCTCACCATGATTTGACTTCTCTCTGAGTCCAGATCTTATGGAACTTTCATTTTGTAAAATTGAAAATGGTCATTACAGAATCATGAAAAAACAAAATGGCACCTACAGTAAACATCCACTCTTCTTTACTTGTTGTGCTAATTTCAGTAGGTAAGACATACATGAAATTACAGACAGATGTCCAATGTTCAGTATCAACAATAATAGCCTTAAATGATCTTTTTATCAGTGAGACCTTTTGAATGGTAGATGCTGAATTTGTGTGAATTTGTTAAGAACATGGCATGTTGAAGCACCTGGCACAAAATGATTTGCATATCATTTCCTTGTCATTGAGCTAACTTTCACCTGTACAGTCTGCACATGAGTGCTGTTGGAACTAGCAAGAGAGAGCATGGGTATGGGAGCAAATACCTCCATAAAAAAAGTTGTGTTACTACATCAAAGTAAAAAGACATTTTACTACACCTTAATGACTGGCAGTATCTACCATGACACAACTGAGATTTATTGTCAGAGACTTTTCTAAACAATTTAAAGTAATCTAGCTGTATAAGACCATTGAGGTAAACTTTGCAAACCAATGAGTACAAATGCTTTAATGCAACACTGATTGTGCATCAATGTGATAAAGCTCCACTGTTTTTAAAAGTGTTACTGAATTTGCCATAAACAGACATCATGTAACAGTTTTGAAATTGAATCTCTTAATCACACTGGCCAGCATGTCTTTTCAGTATCATCATTTTACTTTGGGTTACTACTAGAATAGGTTTACATGCTTTAAGGCCAAAGTATTGCAGCACTGTATTCCCCCTCTGTCTGAGACACTCTGTTTTAGCTCCTGTCTCTTTAAAGCCCACCTCCCAAATACCCAGTGTCCTCTGATTGGTAAGCTCACACACGCCTGAGCAAGCACTGCTCACTGTGTCTCTGGTCGGCACTGTTGTGTTTTCCATTTCCAGTTAGCTTCATCTGTTATGCAAATCAATTATGCAAATGATTGACATGGTGATGTCAAGAAGTCACAGGATTAAAGGTGGGACTACTGACGGGACTTTTCAGGAGTGCCGTTTTCTATGGGAAAGAGGAGCTCCCATTGGCACAGTCTTTTTTAACTTTCAAGACCTTTTACATACACAAGAACCTACCATATATAACACACTGATGGAAAGGAAAAAAAGAACAAAAAAAAATAGGTCTCCTTCAAACTAATGAAGTATTTTTATTTAAATATGTTCAGAGTATTCATGGTACTGTTCTCTACTCGGGAACCAGTGTGTCTGCTTTTGTCTGATTGTAATAATGATATTTTATCATGTTTGTTTTTAAAGCAAGCTTTAATTCACAACATCAGTCTTTTACTACATCAACATGCATATCACTGCCAAACTCTGCCTGAAGCTACAGATGGAAATTTGAATTCAGCTTAAACTGTTGCAATGAATATATTGTGCAATTAAATTCTATATTTAATGTTGTGATGTACTACACAGTCACAAAAGAAATGCATGATCTATTTCTATTATCTACTGCTAAATCCCCAGCGTGAACTCCAGTGCAATATAGCTGTTAACACTGCATATATATCAGGCCACCGTACAATATCCTACCTGGTTTTCTATGAGCATTGTTTTATCAGCATCGATACAATATCCAAAAGTGTTTTATTCTTTTTAATCCCAAACCAGCAAGAAAATTCATGAGATCCTTTGCATTTGGCAAAGGAAATTATTCTGGCGGGCCATGACCAGATTTAAAGCTAAGGACACCTGAGTTAGCTCCTGAAAACAGCTTTTTACTGTATTAATGCAGCACCTTTTTTCAAAACTGTTGAAGCGAATGGCTAAACAGATAGTCATCTCTGACATTTGAAGGCTGTCCAAATTATTTTTTCCCAGTGCTTAAAGACTTTTTTCTTGGGATGCACAGTGAGTTTTAAATTAATTGTTTGCATCAAAAATGGACATATTGATTAAATGGTAGGTCGGTTCGAGCATGATTGTTCATCAATCAAAATCAAACTCACTTTAAACTATGACTGAGAGCAAACAGATGAGTGCATACATGAATTCTAAAAGCGTTGATCCCCCAGGCAATATCACTCTACTTTGATGACAATGCATTTTCAGCTGTTGACTTTGTGTGCAATGATATTGTACAGAGTGGGCAACCAGGTGGTGAAAATCCATTCTCCCGACATACATGATACATATCATACTGGAGCTGACAGCATCAATACCAGGGGCTTGTAATTAAAGCCCTCTGTTGAAGGATATAGAGGAAGGGGAGGCAGGTTTCTCACAGTCCATCAATCACACAGTGGCAGCTCATTTAAAACATCTTTAAAATTAAAGTTGCACCCGCCACTGCCTTTTACAAAGAGCAATTGTTTTCTGACAGCTAAGCGAATCTCTGCTGAAATCTCCAGGAGAAAGGTTCAGTGTAAAAAACTTTTATGCAGAGAGCTGACAGACTGAATTGAGAAGGAGCCCATTCTCTGTTCAAGAAAGAAATAACGTTGGCTGTACTTTATGCTCTCTGATCGGAGCAAAGAGGGACAGTGGTGACGGTGGCGTGTGTATTTTTTGGCGGGGGGGTCACATATTTGCCTTGGATAATGGGCTTTTAGACATAGTGGCACTTGGACAGTTAAACAAAACAGAAGAATTTTGCAATTCAGCATCTGTTGTATTAAAAGATGCTTGAGTCTAAATCTATCATCTGGTTTGGTAAAAAAAAGGACAAGTGGATATCTATGCCAGATTCTTCTGGAGATTTGTAGATTAGTTGAAAGACAATGTGTAACCAATAAATCGTAATGAAGGAATGTTAAAACGATTAAAAGACTAGTATTAGTTGAAGTAAGCAAAGGCAACATCCCATGTTATTGTGGCTCAGTGCGTCCAACTGGTGCACATCATTGCCATCACAACGCATGATATTAAAGCAATAGAAATTAGATTACATCATTTGAATGATCTGGCCTAGTTCCAGTTCTTTAAACAGTAAATCGGTGTGTCTATTCACAAGAACATTCACACTCAGGTGTACAGTAATCACTGTAGCCTGGTACATGGTGTCATCCCCCTCACATGAAGAACTGCTGTCAATGAAGCCTGATGCAGCATAGCCTGAATTTATATTCCACAACCGTAACATAGCAGAGGAAGAAATAATGTATGTTTCAGTGACAGGACAAGTCACTGAGGTGCGTTGATGCAGGAGAGCTTTATCTTATCTGTATGTTGTTGGTAGAGATGCAGAGAGGCCACATGATATAAATACTGATAGTGACGCAGGTTCTTTAGGTTAAACATGCCTTCAGATGGCGGAGAGGAGAGGTTGGTAGGACAGAACCGATCCGCCATTACATTCTGTTTCTGACTTGGTTCATGATACATATAGTTGTTTACAAAATTTGGGGTCGAATACACAAAAATAAAAGACCGACTTCGATTATGGATGACAAATAGATGAGATTTTCCTGTTAAACGTCTGAGAGTTAATAACTATGATTATGGCGATGAATAACAGTCATTCAGCAGAGTAATCACCTAGCTTGGTCTCCCATATTCTAAATATGGATTCAGTTAAGATACTGGAGGTGAATACAGGTGTTAGTCTAGAAGAAAAGCGTACCGCTTTGCCTGCAAGAAAGTTGCTGCAATGTGACTGCAGTCCAACAGTATTTCCAGCTCAGAGAGGCTTGCTGGGGCTTAAATCCAATCAGATCATGGCTCATTTGTGGATTGAGGACTCTGCAATTTCACCTACCCCTAGGTAGTCCTGCCTAGATTTTATTTATCGTTGTTTTTGGGTGACAAAAATACAATAAATCTCCTGTGATCTGCTGATGACTTCGTTATGGGATTAGTCGATGACTACTAAAAATGTCGGGAATGCCCTGGTATTAGCAGAATCTGGGCTCTCACTACAAATAGGGTAAAACCACTGCATTCTTATACCATACTGCAAAAAAAGCTTTGACTTTGGTTGACTACTTTCCTCTTTAGCATTTTCTTTTTGCTTTGTTTTTGAGGGAGGGACTATTCCAAAACAACATATTATAACACACATGTTGCACCTATACAATAACAATGATAAGATATTAAAAACCCATGATGACCATAAAACATAAATGCATTATTATGCTGTAGATTTAACCACACGGTATGTATGTGTATGCAGCTGGATACACCATTTAAATGCAGATTACCTGTTTGTGCATCAGTAACAATAATCCAAATATAACATACGATAACGTAACACTGACAGAGCCCATTCTGACTGAATAGCACATTGTTCAGATATCACATTACATTTACTTTCACTTCAGGAACAATTTGAATGCCAGACTTTTACAGTTTTATCCTGATATTTTTATTTGGGTAAAAGAACTGGTGACTGGAACCCATCATGTGATTTTGGTGCCAGCATAAGAAGCAGCAGGCAGCAGGATAAATGAACAAATAAATCAGAGAGAGAACACTGATTTGTGATAGCCTCCGGTGAGGATAAGACAGGGCAATGATAGTTTAAGACTTGCTGAATGATGGCGTGAAGCAGGTGGGAGGTGCCTTTTAAATAAAGGACGGCGGTAAATCATATGAGAGGACTGGAGCCAAAAGGCATGGCAAAGGCATGGTAATGAAATGAGAAGGAGAGGAGGAAGACTGAGGTAGCCTTTCTGTTGGATCATTCATTGAACTACAATTAATGTGGACCTTCTCCTCTTCTTCTTATTACATGACCAAAGTGATATTAATCAATAGCCGTTTTTACACTGGGCAATAAGCCGGCAATAGGCCGGCCTATTGCCGTCCGGTCAGCGTGTTTACACAGAGGGCGGCATATTAGGAGGATATATAGGAGGCATATTGGCAGCCCAAAACAGGCCGCCAATATGCCTCCTCAGAGGGTACACTTATTTCTGTCTCCATTTCTATGTAAACACGAGACATAAATGTGCCGGCCTCTGCGTGAGAGGGGCGGAGGTGTTGATGACGTGCACTGTTGTGTGGGCCACCGCCGGGTAGTTTTAAAACCAGGAAACAGCTGATCACAGCAGTCAGTCTATCACTTCATCCGCAGACGCCAACATAAGCAACTGAAGAGCCGCTGAGATCCAGGAGATGCTAGAGTCTCCTGGATCTCTGTAGCTGACAGCTAGCGGAGCTGTTTGGCTGTGTCCGCTAGCTGTCAGCTAACTGTGAAGTGGCCGGAAAACTACGAACAGTCGCTACTTTCAAATTAAAAGCCCCCCGCCAAGAACCCAGCTCTAAACTCCAATGGGGTGCAATGCAAAGCTCTTATTTTGAAGACAAACTCATCGTCACTGTTCACTGCCCAACTTCGTGCTTCACTACAGGTCACATGTTTACGCCTACCTCAGAGGCGGCCAAGTGGCGGCTTTTGGAAAAGGAGGAATATTATGCCTCGTTTTTACAAAGAGAAGGCGGTAATTTGCATTACATTGGGGCAAATGTGCCGCCTTCTCTGTGTAAAAAGAGCTACAATCTGTGCGAGAGGCAAGATGACCTATTAACCCTTACATAGCTAGTTAGCATGACGATGCATCTGACCATATATTTTGAAAAATGAACTCCTTGCAGTTCTATTCAACTTTGTATGTGCACTGGCCTACTGAAGCATTGCTGAAGCTCTGGTAAGAAATTGTTTTACATAATTCAAGTGCCAGAACATCAGCATCTTCCTGACAACCTCATCAAAAGGAGACCTAGCCAACAGAGCAGAAGACATATTGGCCAGAAAATGGGCTTTATCAACAAGCACGCACAGAAAGCGATGACAACCAGATGTAAGCGTAATGTAAGCGATGTGGATGGCTGTGACCAAGGCTAGCCTACAAAGTCTGCTGGTTTGAATCTTTCCTCGATCTGTGACAAAACCAACAAGTCTCAGCTATCCTAGCATGCAAGTTCTTTAAAGAGAGAGGCAATCCGCTCCCACATTCATCACTCCTGCTACCCTTCGGCGGCCCGTGTGACAGAGGTGGAAGCAGAGGATTACATGCTACATGTGTCTTTTTATTGTGAACCACAGGAGGTTTGCAGTCTGTGGACCCCTGAGCAGGATGGTCAGCTGACAGTCTGTCTTAAATCTCTTAAATTCAGGAAGTCAATACAACATTGCTGATTCCAAAAAGTTAGGACCCTGTGTGAAACATAGATAAAAACAGAACACAATCATGTGCCACCAACCTTTATTTATTTTTTTTTGTGTGTTATGTTTTATGTGTTTATGTGTTTTCGAGCCCATGTAGTAATGTCTTTTCTACAATCATGTTTCACAAAGTGGCGAACCTTGCTCCGTCCTTACTTGTGAAGATCGTAGCCTTTGAGCCTGTCCCAGAGCTCCCCAGAACACTGTTTGAAGCTAGAAGGGTGGCAGGGTCTGCTAATTAAGTAAGTAAAGTAAAACAGCATGTATTGTGTCACCTTTAAGGTCAGTTTGTTTATCCGGTATATCTAGTCATGAAAACAAAGAGAGTTTGTTTATTTAGTTTGTATAGAAATTAAAAAAAAAAAAAAAAAAAAACAGTCAATGAAGTTTCTTCCACAAAACTATGTAGTGTAGTCTTTAAGTGTAGGCAACAAAATTACTTAACATTAGAAAAAGATAATTGACAATATATGGCGGTAACAATCCCTGGCAATAATATAGGTCCCGCGTATCTTATCACTGTAAGTGCACAGTAACAATTCAAGGCGACTCAGACTCATCTGTAAATGGCAACTGTAGGCAGAATTCATTTAAGAGCGATGATGTGTGCAAATCAATCTAAAACTGTGAAAGTGTCCGGGGACAAATACATTATAGACCATAAAATAAAATATAAACAGGGGTCATGTTTTATGTCAAACTCAACTGCTTATAAAAGCTCATACCCTCATCACTACTGACTTGCCACTGTAGCTGTCGCTAACTTCAAGTCCATTAGCGTTCTCCCATTCAACACAGTCCACGCTAATTAGTTTATGCCTGGCAGTCATCCCAAGCCTGCGGCCTCCTTGGCTATACCTCACCTTCATTTCCCCTCCAACACGAGACACAACAGTCACTGAGAAAGTAGAGGATTTCACCCCCCCATTCTTGAGCCCCAGGCTGATGGGCCCTATTCACAACAAATAAGAGGATCAAACTGCAGTGGGTGTGGGTGCAATGCAGTGACTCAGTACATCAGGAGGGAAAAAGGACAGTGTCTATAAGCCTGTTTTCTCCCACGTTTGGGTGACAATTTCTCGAAGCGCTTCGGTGTGGTCGGATAATTTAGAGAACTGTTAAAAATAGCAACCTGTTCTTTTTCCACCACTTCTTGTACCTGAACTTCTCTGATGTGTTTGATTGTTTCAGTGATAGACGTGAGATTATGTGAGGGTGCTTTATTGTCTTAATGGAAGACGGAGCAGTTATGTAGCAATTTGGAGGGACAGGAGCTTATCAGCCAATAAACATCTCATACTAATTTCAGCATCAAACTGGCCTTGAGTGTTTGTGCTGTGACTGACATTGATTCTCAGAGTTCAACAAAAGCTTTGGGATACAATAATGGTGGAGATTTTAAATTGCTTTGACAGTTACTTCCGATAACAGTGTGAATTGTCACATCCTTCAAATCTTATCTTAATCTTTGAAGTGTAATGCAATTAGCCGTCACTGATTAATCTCCTCACATTACTAATTTCCATCGCGGCGGAGAGTGCTACTTGTTTTGCAACTTTAAGCCAAGACATGTGCATGACTTAAATTATTTTATACTCCAATTTCACAGGGATTACTGAGGCAGAATATACTTTATGGTTCCTTCAGTTATTCTCTTTTTCTTTTTGGCAGGAAAGAGACTAAACAACAACAAAAAATATCCATTTAATTCTCATGTGCACAAACACAGTCTGCTCTGGGCAACCTGGAGTGACCCAGCAATTTAACCGACTTTATTAGCCTGAAAAATGAAGGACAGAAGAAGAGATGACAGTGCTTCAGCTTTGATTAACTCTAAATCACTTTCCACACAGAGTGCAACAGTGCACAAAGGTAATTAATTTCCTCAAGGACAATTATTTTAGTGCTTTGAGATAATGACAAGAAGTCCTAAAAGTTCAATCTCGGTAGACACTGTAGGTGGTTTTGATGGAAAATGATCCCCAAAGGCCCAATCTGGAGTCGGTATTGTGCCATCTCTGGTGCCAAAGTTAATTCTGTTGAATAGCCATTTGACTTTATTCACAAGGTACAAAAACATGAAGAATATTATACTGGTGTGCAAGTAGGAGTAAAGTGAATAGGGACAGTTGGCTTAAGTTCACAATATAGATATCCGCAAAAGATATGTACTGTGTTAAAGGCTTTGGTATTTGTGCAGTATGCATCACTATCACAGCAGCTGAATACTTCAATATCCTTGATATTTTTTTTGCAATCCACATTCACACCTATTCTGATTCTCTAAATATAATTCTGTTAGCACTGCCTCGAGGGCTGGCACCCTGCACACCCTTTCACTGCTAATGCTGTCTGAGGAGGTTTCTTTGGCTTTAAGTGCCATGTGCCTTCAAGCAGGCCTGAAAGTCAAGACTCAAACACACCAAAGATGGAAGCAAACACAGTAATGCTGTAATGTTCACACTCTGCAAGACACTCAAAATGTCACATAATTCAATTACATATTTTAGCGGCAAGAATACAAAATGCTGTTAAAAAAATACTGTGCAGTCATTTTGTTCTTACGTTTCTTGGGCCTTGTCTTATGACAAATCAGCTGCACATAATATGGAGCACAGTGACTGACACACAGGCACACAAGACAGGGTGATTATAGTTATATTTATTTTCTTGGACAGACGCATACATCTTACCTGCGGTGCAGGTGGGAGTGGATTGGGATGAGGATGAATACATTATCAGTGGATGTGTTAGGGTCTAGCATCAATCATGGTCTACCATACAAGCTCCTCTCTCTCCTGTGAGAAACCAGAGCTCTTCCCTACATGTTGTGCCGTCACTTTCAGCAATCGAGAGTCGCGTTAAGACTGGCTTCTCCCAAGAGAGAACAGATGTCCTTGTCTGGGAGTTGCAAGGCACAAATATATGGTAGCTCAAATTTGCCGCCAAGGGCAGACAATGTCCCATTTTAACTTGACTTGTTTTTATTTTCTGAAGATTTTGAAACACTTGTCACTGTTTGTGTGCACAGAGAACACCAACAGTTTCAGGTGGAAGACACTGGATGACCCAAAAAAGAGAAGCAGAAAGGAAGTCAGATTGGACTGTGGGTCCAACAGTGGTTTCTCCTCCATTAAAGATGGAATTTTTGGGAGCAAGTAGCAGTTACTCTGGCGATATGCTGCCCCTTATTTATTTTGAGTATGAATTCAACAGGTGGCCAACTTTGACGTGACTTGGCGAACGATTTCATTTGAATAAATGGGTGCCTTCTTGGAGTCCAGTGTTCAGGTCTAAAGCACACATCCATAGCCTGAAAGACAGGCTGCAGTCACTAATTGGGAGCTTTAAAAAAGCTATGCCACCACATATTGTATGTTTCTCAGGTAAATACATTTCTTTATTCTTTTAAAGTTAATTTTATCCTGAAAGATGCAAACATAAACCGAATATGAGGCAGAAAAGGCGGAGTGTTCTTTACAGTCAAAGAAAATCTCATTCATCAAGGAATGTGGCTTCAATAGGGTCTGTGCATTAATAATGAATCAATTTACATAACAGTTCTACGTTTTATACTGCCATTATCATGACAAGCACGAGAACCAATTTCATCATAGTATGTTATTTGCTAGACTGATATAAATCTAAATACATGCAGGAAAGAGAATAAATTGTTTGTTTGTTTTTGTGGGTCTGACTTCATTTCCTCTCCCCGCACTTCGGATGTGAACATACATCATTGTATTGAGAACATCACTGTCATAAGCAGGCCATGAAATTAAGTGCACAAAATGAAGCGGAGGCCCAGTTGAGAGAGAGTGGGCCGCATAATCCCATGTACGAACATTTAATTAAGCAGTCATTTCAGTGCCTCTCAGCCAGTTGCCTAGCTGCAAGGGCCAAGATACCTGACGTCGAACCTCTGATGTTCTTTATTATTCATTAATTAATAGGATGATGATAAGACGAAAGACATAACCTCTCGGAGGAGTCTTAAAGAATGATTTGCATTTTAATTGGAGTTATCAATGTTTTTTAAAAGAAAATGTGGGAATTTTTATATTTAGTTTTTCATCTATTATTCTATTTAAATGGCAGATCAAACATGTTCAAATTAACATACTTTCTGATGCATTAAATATATTCATTCTTCTGGAAATTATCTGAAAGTCCAGGTTTTATTTCAAAACAGATCTTGATCGACCTTTTCGGGGGGACGGTGCAACATTTTCACTCATATTCAAGCCACACAGCTGGCACGAAGTTTGATGTGATGAAAGAATCCAAAAGGCCAAATCATGTTTAAGTGGCATTTTGATGACATTTCTTTGGCCTGTTTAACCTTTGGTGAGTTTCATTTTTCTTGTGCATTACATCTCATCCTCGCAGACCCTTTCCTCATTCTCTCCACCACCAAACACTATTTTTATGACTTCTCGCCAATCTCTCGACAGAACCCCCTGGATAACAGGAATTGCAAATGTATCACACAGCTGCAAAAGGCACAGAAAGTTACAATGTGAATCACTTGAACTGTTAGTTTGAGTAGTCTAGGGACTGAATTGAAAAGCATGAGGGCGGACTGTTTTGACATGTTATCGCACACGATGCAAGTTAGCAATGGATGTTAATTTTCTCTTCTCACACAAGGATTCAAGCTGTAAACATGATGTAAGCCTGCTAACTCCGTGGAGAAAAGAGGGATAAGCATTCTGGCATGGAGCACTGTTGGTTTGGCTCTGGCCACGTGCTGTTAGCCTGCTCTCTGAGGTTCTTCGCCGAGATTGTCTATTTTGGACAATTAAATAAGACATATTTTTCTTCTTCTTTTTGGGTGTATGGGGAAATGCTTTTAGAGGTACCTGAAAAAAACAAATGCGGTGATTCCTGCCAAGAAGTAATCTCTTTTGTGTGTATGTGTTTGCGACGTTGCCAGAGACCAGCACTTGTTTATCACTTTTGAGTAGCTGAGTCATTGTCAGTAGCCAAGTAAGAAGAGCTGAATTCAAGAGATAAAGTCAGCAACAATTGCAACGGGCTCCAATGAGCAATGAGTGGTTTTTAGTTACACTGCAGTGTCATGGCTCTTGGGATGGCAAGGTCATTCTGTTGGTCGGTTGGTCCACCACTGTTGTCCAGACTGAATTATTTCAACAACTTTTGGATGGACTGCCATGAGAGTTTATACAGATGTTAATGGTCTATGGAAAAAGAAACGACACCTGATGGCCATCCTGTGAAATATCTCAACATCTACTAGATGGATAACACTAGGGTCGGTTACTGTTGAAATATGAATAGATACAGTACAGAGACAAGTACATGGAATTCAGTAGTGGTACCCAATGGTTTGCCCAACTGTAAAATATAGGATGCGGGGTGTAACACTGGCATTTCTTTCAAAGAGGAAGCTGTCCAAAGACCTGGAAGTGGCAGGACAAACTGTTTTGGACACAGCCAGTGCCTCAAGGCGTCGCCATTCACAAAGAGGTTCAACTGTCCATTAACAAGCCCAGTGCTGGGGGCAGATGTGCTAACCTCAGCCGTGGGTGCTGTGTGGAACTTGCCATTCGGGTTGTCAATCAGTGTACCTTCTTTGGGTTTTATGTTTTGTATTTGACCGCAATGTTTCGGCCCAGTGTCCTACAAGGAACTACTGGAAGATACAGATGTTTTTTTTTAAATGTGACAGCCAGGAAGAGAAGAGAAACAACAATGGTGGCTACTGAAAATGTAAGCGTATATGCCGCTATATTATCAGTTACTTTCTATCAGATCTGGAGAGTATATTTCACTGACAGAAGAGCAAAGAACAGCAGTGACAGCTTTTCTCGATGGATGTTTTCACACTTCTTTCAACTGGCTTCAGTGAGAGTTTGATTTTCCAATTGGCTCCGCTGCTTGTAGCGCTCACGCACGCTCCTACTGTTGATCTGATTGGTTGAAATTGGCCAATGATAAACAGATGGTTTGTCCAACCACTTGCCAAGTATTTTTTGAAAGTGCCTGCCCTTCTAGAGGAAGTTTGTATCGGCGCCTCTTCAGATGGTTCTGCATTATAAACCATCTGGCGCCTCAGGTTGGTAAAATGTCTCAACAACTATCGTATGGCATCTGGTGCAGCCATTCATGTCCCAAACAGGATGAACTGAAATAACTCCTCCTCATACTCATAACTCATACTCCTTAAATGTTGAAAAATCTTTTCATTATAAAAATATACCAGCAAAACGCACACTCCCGTCAGTCTCAGTAATACTTTGTGTTTAGTCCTAATGAGCAAATGTTATAGCACACTAAACTGAGATGGTGAACACAGCAGTACCTGATAAAAAACAGCATGTTAGCATTTTCACTTCGAGCATGTTTGCATGCTGATGTTAGCATTTAGCTTCATACACTGCTGTGCCTATGTGCAGCCTCACAGAACCATTAGTGTGACTGAGGGCCTAGTATTGTTTTTTTGTAGACTTGTATACTTTATTTATTTGAAAATTTGAATACTTTGGCTCAGACCAAGCAACTGAGATATCATACACTTTCACTGCCCACACTGTATTGAACTATAAACCTTACCACTCAGCACACGAGACACCGCATCCAACATTAAACTTGTCCCACAATCGTCTGCCTCTGTGGTTTGCCTGCTCCAGCGGGGACTCTGCAGCGTTTGGCTGAGCCAAGAAAAGACTGTGTACCTCGCGGAGGGAGACAAACACATTCACAGCAGCTAGTTGGCTTGTTTTTTGTAGTTAATGAGGCTTGAAGAGTTTTAGGAATGAGAAAAGTAGAGCACATTCTCACACCTCGTTTTTTTTGCAGGGAGAAATGGACGCTACTCTGCCTCTGCACAAGGTCGTAGTTTGCTTCAGATTTAATGAGACACTGTGCGCATATTAGGGCATTAAAATAAACGCTGTGGGCAGAAATGTGAAGCCAAGAGAAGTTTAAGATCTGCATTTAATATTAATAAAGGGTGTTCCCCCACCTTTTGCTCGCTGCGTACTGAGATTGCCTCCAGTCTGCACAATCCTCAACAGAATAAGTGGGTATAAAAACTAAACGTAGATTGAAAAGTAAAATAGTGTGATACAGTAAGTTATATCTATTTTGTAAATTGTTCTCACCTTCATAAAGGTAACGGCATTTACTGATTGTTTCAATTTAGCACATTGCGCGGTTGTTAAAGAACAGGGAAACAATAACACACATCAAATACAATACAATTTAACACAACAGCCCAGAAATTACACTCATTCTGAGGATTTTGCAATGTTGAATTATTTACATTGTGTCAAGTGGGTGTTGATTAAAATCTCTGGTAGTTTTGCAGGCTGTATTTTGTGTCATTGGATTTTGGTGTCGTCATTCACCTGCATTATTTAGTGGGGTGTTCATGTTATTAATTTGTTCATGGTGGACGAAACAGCAACCTTAACTGAAAAATAATGACCCCGGTAACCTCTCACAGCACTCTACTACCTCAAGCCTTCACTGGCCATTTCTTTCTTCCTTCTCAGTCAGTTTGACAGATTCTGCCTCCACTTCCGACACAGACTGAAAACTCATCTCATTCAACCGCACCTTGCCTGCCGACATCCAGTCCTCCACACACCAGGGTTCACAGCCAACCCCACTGCATGTTTAATAGAGGTTTTTGTTGTGTGAATACGGGAACATGTTACATCTCTAGTCCCCGAAGTGAGATCATAATATCTGTTTTTTTTAAATCACCACAAACTGGGCCATGCGAAACTTACTAAAATACCACTGCTAGGATAATGTTTAATTATTCTAAGAGTGGTTATTTAGAAATTTTGAGAAAGCTCACGCTCATGCTACCAAAATAACAATAATTAATCCGCACATTATTATAGTACAGAAATAATCAAAACATATTTATGGTTTAATGACAACATACCAAAAGACATGCAATTGTTGTTTTACTACAGTAATGTATGCTCATGTGTTAAAAATAAATGAATAAACTTCAAAATCTTTAATTCTCCCTCAGTATTGAGCCACAAATCTTTTTTCTTGGATAATCCTCAAAATCATTAATGTGATAAAATTATTGGAGAAACAAGAATCAAGTACAGATGAAAACATTGTCAATACTTGTGTTGAAGACAAATTCGGGGGTGTTCTGTAAATCTTTTATTTTTCGAATAAATATAGTAACTTCCTCTCAACCATTATCAATTTCAGGCTTGAATTAACAATTGGCTGTTAGCTCCACTTAATTCAGGTTCAAGCACCACCCACATAAAATTCAAGCCCAGCCCATTCCAAGTAGATATTTGGATATACATAATCTAGTTGATACTTTTCTTGGTTAAAGCAACATTATGCAACATAGTTTCTGAGTCAACCAGTGCCGTTTTAAATACAAATCCCAGGTCTGAAACAATTTGTCAGTTGTAATGTAGTAGCTAACTAGAAACAAAACTCATTACATCATAACAATGTTACGTGCTCAGAAATTGTATCTTGAAGTAAACATGTATGTAAAGCTATGATCCTCCCCTCTCACTGAAGATGTCACTGTGATTTTGAGGTAAAATAAAACATACATAATGTTGCTCTCATGTTGTAGTGGTTGCCCTTTTCAAGGTTTGCTGATAAAAAAAATAAATAAAAAAAATAAATAAAAGAGAAAACTGGTTAACTGTACGTTAAAGCCCAAATACTGAGAGGTATAAAAGGCAGGATCAAGAGCCGGTTTGTTAAAGCCCATAACAGAGCCGTTTAAATCCCCATGTAGTGTGTGTTTCTGGGAGCGCGTTGAGAGGCCCGAGCTTGGACAGAAACCAAAAGATAAATGTGAGCTTGACTGACTGACACACCTGCAGTGTAATGAGTTCATGATCTTACTTTGTCTCTCTGCTGAATACTTAGCTGAATCTCTGCACCGATTGACATCCCGGAGCTGAGAACAGGCTGTCAGCGCCGAGAGATAACATGAAACTGTCTGTTTGTTAGCACCAAGAGAGAATCCAATTATTATTATTTAACCAAGAAATATACACATATAGTACCCACGAATCAGCAGCTAGATCCACTTGCCTAAATATGGTAATTATAAATGTTGTAGATATGCTTCGCAAACACATGTTAGTATGAACTTCAGGCAATTCTAAGCAAAGTTCTTTGGCTGTTTGATCCAATCTGCTCACGGTTTAATCTTACCACCCTTAGGTTTGGATTCATACGATCGTTGGCCCTAAAAAAATATATATAAAATATCATACTCCCACAAGAACCACTGAAACACTGATGGTGTTACAAAGCTGCAGTAACACTGAGCATGAAATAACAAGACAGCAAATCTCTGCCGGTGTCCTCCACCCAGTATCCAGAGCACATCGGCTATTAATGTTTCAAGTATAATCTGATTGGCTTGTTAGGCTTTAGTTTGTGTTACCATTAAAAGTGATTATATTACTGCCTGCTTGCTGTAATAACAGAATCATCTGTTGGATTCATCCAGTGGAGAATACCTTAAAAGGCTTAATGAATTTAGCCAAAACTGATTATTGTCCAGCAATTATATTATATTACATGATGATCTGATTACAGTGAGGGTTGTGCATTTGCAATTTTAATATTAAAAAAACATCTATAAGAAATAATTGTACAATTGAATTGTGAAGTAAGACATTACCGTTTAATCTTACTATTCAGTTACAGTATGCTACTCTCCTGCTATGATGGCACCTCTCCAAACCTTTTTTTTTAAAAACCTTTATTCTTGATTTTGAGCCAGAACCTATAAATATTTTACTCTTTGCATGTTGAGTTACATAACATAGAGAAGCAAAGATACCAATAACAATATATAACAATACCCTCAAGGCATGACACAGATTCTGGGTTTTATTGTCCTACAGCCCATGCCCTGCAATGGCTGTGAGCATCACTACTTGTCAAAATAGTATACTCTACAGTATATTAGAAATGCAAATGAACTTAAATTGAGCTACTGTACACTTGCTTTAATTCAAGATCAGTATGTTTGATGACACATGAAGTGGCAACAAGGCTGATCTCACCTGAACTTGCGATGTCATTGTTATAAAATCATGCTACTCAGTGCTCCATATTAGCATAAATTATCCTTTGAAAGATAAAATGTAGCCTTCTACCAAGTGGCAATGGGGGTGATGTTATGTTAGTAATTTCTGGTGACTAACTTGAAGGTTGCATTTCTGATGACATGATATAAGACTCAACATACTAATGATTTGAGACTTCTGTTATGCCTTGTCCCTGTGCTCATTAACTCTTAATTTAAAAACAATGAAATTCTCACATCAAAGTGTATTTACTGTTACTACGTCAGTTAGAAAAAAAACCCTGTGGTGTGGAGAAAGAATTGAGGTCACCAGACCTCTGCCAACTGTTCCTCATCTCTACCTGAGCTTTGGTACTTTGCGCTATGAGCATAGCACACCTTAATCTCTGACTTGTGCCATGTTTTGACAAGGAGGAACAATATGCCGAATAAATTTAAAAAATGTCTCAGATTCTGCTGCGTTAATTTGAATCCTTTTTTTTTTTTTTTTTAAAACTGTCCGTAGTGATCTCAACAGTATTTGGAGAAGCACTCTTATGAGCTGAATAATGTCATGGGTTTCCGGTTACCCTCATGTGTCTCGTTGTGACTTTCCACTTCCTGTTCATTTGTTCATTAGCCCGTGTTTACTTCAACCTGTCTCTTTTCGTCCTGCGTCAATTCGCCGGTCCTCTTTTCTCATTGTGTTTTACCTGTATTTTGTCTGTGTTCCTTGTGTCATCCTTAGTTGTAATTTGTCTAGTTTTGCTCTTGATTTTTGTTCCTAGACCTTTTTTTGCTCACCTTTGATATTTGAATTACAGCCTCAGTTCATTCAATCTTGCTTTTTGTTACTTCTCGCTGCCTGTCGCTGTGTCTGCATTTGGGTCCTCACCATTTTGCAACCCTATACAAATAAGGAAAGTAGTGTGTGTATATATATATATATATATATATATATATATATGTGTGTATATATACAAAGA
>OMLP01001878.1:27769-57815 GCA_900302685.1 Spondyliosoma cantharus
TGCTTTGCTTTAGTGCAGTATGCTTAATCCTAATGGTGACTACGGTATTATAATTACTATAATATTATAATTGAATACAATACAATAATACCTCAAAGGGCAAAATGTATTAACCTAGCAACGGTTCATGCTGCGTCATTTGACAGCGTGAAACATTATCCGAGAACAGGATTTAGCAACTTAACCACTTTCAGACTTGGATCCATCCCAAAACTCAGGGGCAGAGCTATAGGTCCTCTCGTCTGTTAAGGTAATTATATTGACAAAAGCCACCTTTGCTGAGAGCATTTTTGTGTCTTCCAAGATCTGACACCAAGTTCAGTGTTGAGGCACACTGGAGAAGTCAATTAGCAAGGCTCAGAAAATCAAAGTGATTTCCTCCCGTGGATGATATTCACACCCGTTGAATAGCAAGGAGCAAATTGGCTGCACACACCATTACATTACTGTGACCCTGTGGATAAGCAGCTTTGTCTCAACCTGGCTGCTGGAGTGCCTCTCCCCATGAAAGCTTCCATGCAGAGCTTTGTCAGACTAATCCATCCTGCAGAGTGTTTCCGGAGCTTCAGTGAGGATACTGAGGTTCTCAGAAGGAAAAAAAAAAGTCTGTGTATTGTTCATTTCTGTCCTTGCTATACGGTGTTAGTTCTAAATGAAGGTGAGCTTTTGTCCGTGAGACAGCGGGACTGAAGCAATGTTCAGATGCTACACTGTTGTGGTCACTCTCACTCACTTAACGATGGTGGCTGGTCATTGTATGAGAACACTGCAGCTTCATGTCTGCAGTCTGGTATTTTTTCTGTCAATACAGATGTTTACTCTGCTTCCAATAGGTTTATTCTGACCACCTGATTCTTTTGATTCATACAATTGACTATAATTCTTTCAAAGCTGGGGTTAGTAAGCTTGGAGAAACCAGCAAGAGCAAGCTACATTTTAAAGCTATCCAACAACAAAAAAAAAAGTACATGGACAAAAGCAAATAAATAAATCTTAAGTGCCACAATCACACACAAGCAAAATAGCTGTTACAAGCCCTCAGTCCTAAAAGGCGGCAGTTACTCCTCACTGCTGCAGGTGTGTGCTAACTGGGTTAGCAGTTGAATGCGTACACTGCAGGTCATTCTTTGGCTTGGGTGGTCAGTGCTTTGTGGTTAGCGGCTGAACATGTGTGAAAGTGTCCGTCGCTGCAACTGTGGGTCATTCTTCAGCTCAGGGGCTGCGTCCTGAGCGCAGCTCAACGTTGTCATTGCTAACTGGATCCAACCACATCATGTCTCATTCACTGTATTGTCACAATCATTTTTAGACAACAAACATGGCAAAAGCTAGCACTCACCGCAGTCAAGATAGTTTTATTATTTTGGGGAGACTTGGGCTGCAATCATGTGCAATGAGTGCACGGGCAGATTGCACACAGACAGGCAGTTTTGTAGGTGTAGGAGTAATTGAATTGAGGCCGGATTTTGTGCCTCTGATCTTGTACCAACAATGACTGAAATTTACCGCACGCCCCAGGAAATTATTCAACCAATTACAACCTCATTTACGAACACTAACAATAGGAAATTTGCCTTTTCTAATGAATAACTACCTCGCTGTATGATAACAATCGTATTTATAATTTGTAATTACAAAACCACAATTCACCCTTCATTTGACACTCTTACTGTTAACCATTAAGCACTTACAATTACAGCCAACTGTAAACTCCAATATTTTCCAGATTCGTATTGTAAATTGTTCACGTAATGAGGATACACAAAAAAGGACAAGCCAAGCACGGTCTGATCATTTTGGATTTACATATTTCATGTCACACATACACTGTCCCTCAATGGCACACAGTTTAATAAAAATGTCACAATGCTCCAATAGGTACCATAGAGTATATCTTGAGAAACCTCTGACATATAGCAAAATCTGGTTTTAATTTGCTCATATTCATTACAATAAATGCTAAATGAAAGCCATTCAAACCTCACAGCCTGTCAGTTTTAAATGAGGCCCTGAAATCAAAAGGGAGACGAAACCGTGGGGATCTATGAGTGGAGAATATCACCATCTTTGCAGGAGGGTGGGAATCATTTTTCATCTCTCTCAATAGACGCCGTGATCGCAGCTGTAGCCCGAGCAAACTCGATATCTCAAGAACAGGATCCTTTGTAAGTGAGTTTTCAAAGTGTATGTGTTTCAATATCTGACATAAAGTTTGATTTAATAAATAAATATATTGAAAAGAAGAATCACATTTCACCAGGCCCGTGGATTTCCTCCTCATTTTTCTTTTTTTGCTGTTGCAGTGGCTTGTGGAAAGGTACGCCTCTTATAGCCTCTCCTTGAAGCTCACCAGTGGGACAGAGTTAACAGTGTCCAGGCGATACAGAGCCATCCATCCTGAAGTACAAAAGTGACACCGGGCTGCAGCCTGTGCCAGATGATGGAGGCTGCCACCAACTCTCAGCTAAGGCACTGCTGGACAGACCCCATTCCCTCTGTCCTCAGAGAATTACAGGCTTCCTGACATTCACTTAGGATAACGCAGGGACATCAAAACAGAGGTTATTTATTTATGAATACTTCCAGGAACTGCGTGTCCACATGGTTTTAGATTTCATTAGAAACGGGCATACGACTGTCAATCGAGGTTTCAGCTTCATCGTCGGACTGCGGGGGTTAAATCAATGTGTGCCCTGTCCTCGCAGATGTCCTGCCCTGTGTGTAATTTAGTGTCATCTCCTGTGTAATGAGGGCGTTGTACCATCGGATGGTTACCAAGTCCTGTGGTGACCTTTGTGTTCCCTACATTTGTTTTATGTCCTGTGTAATGTGTTCGGTATTTGCAAGGGGTATGGTTCAGTGTCATGGTTTTTCCTGAGGAGAAATTGTTTTTAGGGGAGTTTTTCCTTATCAAAATTAAAGGTCTGAGGATAGTGGGTAACGTATACGTACAAGTAAAGCCCCCTGAGGCACATTTATAATTTATACTACTGGACTACTGGTATATACTGAGCTACATACAATTCAAGTATAGTTGGATTGTATCTTTTCAGTAATTTGACTGGCCTAGTTATTTATACATTTTACACAAAAGACAAGAGAGTAGGGGCCACATTACAGAAACATCCTAAGTCTGAAAGGTTAACAAATTTGAATTCCTATCTTAGTCTAGGAGGACATTTAGGAGGACAGAAACACGTTCCTTTACTGCATGCACATTTACACCAATATTGCCTTAGGATAGCAATTTTGCTATTAAAGAATTGTCCTAACTGAAGAAATTCCTGTCAGGATGGCTAAATTCAAAATAACTGCTAAAATTCGGAGCAAAGGCAATGACGATAAAGATATGGAACAATGAACACTGAAATATTATGATTGAAAGACTATTCATGTTAGCCTGTTGGAGAAGCTAACACGGATGTTAGCCTGTTGGGGAAGATAAATAGGTTGGATAAGCTAATATCGCTGTTAGCCTTTAGCTTTAAATTTCCCCGACCATGTCAGGTTAATGTCCTCTTCATCTCCTCATCATCTTCATCCAACAAGCACGATTAGCCCTGTGTGGCAAAGTTGTAATTCTGGATATCTCTCTATAAAAGCAAGAAATCTCTGTCTGTCTGTGTGTGTTCCTCAAATATCTCAGCACATCAGGATCAGACTGACCTGAGATTTTCAACATGGCTTCTGCGGATTTGTTTGTACTACAAAGATACCGTTAACAAATTATTTAATAAATGCTTCACAAATTCCGCTAGTATTGTCAACCATAGCCACCATAGCCACAATAGCCACGTGCGCACCAGAGCCAATCACTGCAGAGCCCACCCCCACGTCCCACCATAAGAAACAAGCGGATTTACCGGATCTCACCTTCAAACACAGCCTCATTTGGCCATCCATGAAAAAGCTACTTAACCTCCCACTTTTCTATAGGAATACAGGCAATGCACTAGTATTAATAAAATCAATTTGACTGACTGGACATGTCACAGAGGATGATCCCTCATTATCAGTGCAAAATCTCCACGAAGTACACAAGAAATAATAAAATCTTATGACCACATTGGCAGAGGAATCAACATTGTGGGCACTCCATTTGCTTCCCCTCTAAGACTGTCTCCACACCAAGATGTTTACTTTGCACAAAGAATATCTTTCGATGTAATAGACTGATTAAGGTAAACGTATTTTGATATTGCCAAGAGGGTTGTCTGCTTTAAAGACCTCTTTGTATTACTTAATTAACACGATTGGACTAATAAATATGCCAATCACGATGAATAAACAGCTTTATACTTTTAGTCTTGTTTATCTTAGAAATTAATTTTAAGACTATAATTACATAGCGGGATACCATCCACACTGTTGGCTAATAAATGCCAAACCCCCACAGGACCCAATGAATTTAACAGGTTTATTTCTGCCAAATGAGTGTCCAGCTGGCCGTGGCAGCCAAACCCTCAACTCGAGTGTAATGTCTAAATGGGGCCAGATCTCTTCAGAATCTTGCACTGTATATCAAGTGCAACCTCTTTATTCAATTTATTCATGGTATAAATTAATAATGTTGGCTATTATATTATGCACAAAGGATGATGGAAATTACAAATCAGTCCACAAACTCAAGCACTCGGTCTGAAACAGTGGAGCACAGGGTAATTAAATGTGTCTGAGATATCATTTATGTTTGTAGAAACAGAATAGACATTAGACGTTAGATTGAGGCGCTCAAGGATGATCTTCCAACATTTATAAGTGAACAAATCGTTTGCTTTCTTAAAAGGATTAAATAGCTTCTCATGACAAAACGGCTGATCATAATTCTAGTTCATAGCTTCAGAGATGAACTGGGACAAGAAAAGTTTAATGAGGACCTGTTTTGATGTAATCACTTGATGTCAGCTATGAATTGTGGACATTTTCAAAACATTTACTTGGCAAGCACTTCAATAAATGTCAAACATGAATAATACATGTGAAGAGTTTGCGATGTCTTGGGAAGTTAGTAGATCACTGAAGGTTGCATTTATGATATATGGATATGTATGAAGACAAGAGACTATTAATGCAATGTTTTTGGAGTTGGAACAACACCCAGACAAAACTATAGGCTTGATTCTGATTAACTTAATTGAAAATCATCTCGTTAACATGCTGCATTACATAAATCCGGAGTCACAAAGTTTCATTTCTTAAACAAAAACCAACAACACTGAGGCTCAACACCACGGCCTCTCTCTTTGAATCAGAGTGAAAGGTTTTCATTAAGAGGGACACACAAAGAGATGCTATAAAGAAAGGACCATCCATCAGAGTGTGGTGTGACTCACTCTAACCAAGCCTCCACACTTAGAGCATAGTGGGAAAATGGCAGAACATATTTACCCTGTCAGTCGAACACAAAAACAATCTCTCTCATCATCTCGTGAAATTGTTGGTAAAATATCCCGCTCGAAGGTTAATTATTGTTTTGTTTATTTGGATGCAACTTTACATTAGGCACGTTGGTGGACTGAACAGTTCACAATTAATTTGAAAAGAAAGCATCTTAACTTTAATGGTTTTATTTTATGAATGTCGATTCATCTCTTGCAGGTGGCCCAATTTCAGTTATTTCAAGACCTCAATATTGGAGGCTTTCTCTCAAATATTTGACTACATTGCATACCAATTTACATTTACTCGAAATCTGGCTAATTGTAATGCTTCATCAGTGCTTATTTGAAGGGCTCTTGGCCTAAAGTAAATGACGCCTAATGCACCAATCAGCAGTGCTCGTAGCGCTGAAGCTGCACAGGTTGGTGGATTGGAAATGAAAGATCAAAAGCATTTGGCAGTTCGCCAACAATACAGAGAGAGGCCGGAGTTCATATAGTTTTTGTTTTATGAGGAGAAAATGATTTAAATGGAAGGAAAACTATTGTCCATTACTCTGTGAGAAATTATTGCTGACATAATAAGTTGCGACGTGTTGGTTCACAGATCCTCAACTTTCCCTCTGTTGTTTTTAATGGGGTTGATTTTTGAAGTGCACTGTTTAGTGTGATTCACCACTCGGATTTCTCATCAAAGCTTTGTTTTATTTTCCTCCTCTCTTTGTTTAAAAGAGGCCACAGCACCATGCACGGGACCAACGTGTCGACTGTTATGAGTCCCATTTACTGCTCTTTCATGACTAGAAAATGCACTCGGTGCTTATTCTTTACATTTTTCCATTAATTATTCTGCGGAGCACAAACAACTTCAATGCACTAAACAATTAATGTAAAAACTATCAAGATGTAATTTAATAATGAGTCGAGGAAGAGTTGTGTCAGTTGTTCCGCTTGTGTCTAACTGACAGAAGAAAGGCGGTTTCTTGTATTTTCCATTAAACCCTGATATGACAAAATTTCCCATTCCTTAAAAAAAAAAAGAGAGAGAGATAAAGAATAAATGTGTGAAATGCTATAACTGGAGTCATGTTTTTACCCTGTGCAGCTGCCAGCTTACACAGTCCAGTAGGAGCCTGTGAATTTGTAGAGAGCACAGATTAGAGAGAATAGGGTGTTGTGTTCCAGTCACTCTTAGTTTAAGTCTGGTGTGAATAAGGGATTGTTGAGCTGAATGAGGGGCGCTGCAGCTCTCAGCGTTGAGCAGAGAAGCTCTACTGGGGCAGGATCAAAGAAGTCAGTCAACCAAGGCTGCTGCTCAGCCCAGGCTTCAGTCAACCAACCACACACACTAATCTCTCGCCGAGGTCCCGGCAGAAAGGCATCAACCAAACTGAATCTAATGAGCATCTACCATACAACAAAAAATAAAAGACAAGTAGAGAAGGCAATAGCGGAGATACACTTGAGTCAAACACTCTCCATTTCTTTCTATTAAAAGCCTCTTAAACTCCAACAAGACCTACTTATAAACACTAAAAACACAGCTGAACTGGAGGGGTGTGTAAAATGCTGAAGAAGACATTGCAATTGAAACAGTGCAGCCATAAAACAAAGGTATATTGTAGTATTTCTCTAAATGTAAGTTGAAGATTTGTAGCTTGAAGCAGCCTGGGAACAAATTGATATAGATATTAAATTGTCATGAACTTCTTTCTATACCTTAAAGCTATGCAAGGGAAGGTGGAACCCTTTTTCCAGAGGGTTACGCCCGTATATCAGATAATTCACACCAATTGATTCCAAAGATAGTTAAACTTTATGATCTCTTCTGGAATTTAGTTGCCACTATAAGAATAATACAAGACTGAACCAATTTAAACAACTCAATTTATAAATGAGGAATCTTGTCCCAGTCACACCTGCGATTAAACACGCACGGTCATTTTCAAGTAGCATGGGATCATGGGAGTTGTTATTCCTACCTCACTAACAAAATTTAAAAATATATATAACAAAATGCTAGTTTTTTTAGACAGTGAGGAAATATTATATCTTTGAATCAATTACTATCAAGTGCCACGGTAAGCAGATTTGCCAGAATAAATAAAGCAAGTCTTTAACAAACCTTTGCCTTTGAGCTTTGAAGCCGGAGAGTGAAACTTATCAGCTGTGTTGCACCATCCACTCTCACATAACCTTCCTCTGCCAGAGTATAAACTGCTCCACACAAAAATGCTGTTTGCACACATGTACAATACAGAACTCGAAAGAAAACACATCTAGTGAATAAACGGTCTTAATTTAGTGTTTGTGAATAACTAACCTTGCAAACGGGTGACCTACCGGCGTAAGGTAGGCTGCCAACTAACCTTAAAAACAGTGCCTGGTGCAGCTTTCTTTTTTCTTTTCCCATGAAAACAATTCATAAATTTTGCAAATTGTCAACCCACTGTGTCATTACAATTTTAGTAGTATATACACAACTTGCAAAACAGGTCATCTGACGTATTTTAGGTCTGATTTTAGGTCTACTGTAGGTCTGACGTATTTTACAGATGTTATCCATACAAAAAAGTATAGTCAAACAGAGGGAGAGCGTCGCTCATTTTCTCCATTGGATTGAGTGAGGGGGCGTCTCACCAAACTCTGATTGAGCTTTCAAAACTGGGCAGTAGTGATAAACTATGAATTGATGTTCTGTTACTCTACTGCGGGCATCACAGGTAGGATCATATTCGGTGCATTTACAGGAGGGATGTAACTTCCCAAGTAAAGCATATGTGTGGGAAACACAGTTATATGTTGAATATATTATATGAATTAGGAGACAGTCCAGGAGCCGTGTTGTTGAGCGCTGCTCTACTGTCCATTTCTCAACTAAACTGTTTTCAGAAACATGTCTTGCTATGCTGTTTAGCTGCAATAGAGAAAGTTTGTTAAACAGAAGTGACCAAAATATTGTTCCTGTGTTGTGTAAAAGGGACTGTATAGAGCCGCACAAAAGCAGTCCTGATCAAACATGAACCACAAGTCTGTATATTGTCTGTTTCTCATCATACAAACATATTTTAGTGGACTGTTTAGCTGTGAAATGATATTGTTTGTTACTAGCTGGCCGCTTTCGTGTTTCCTGATACTAAGTTTTATGCAGTGCCCATCTTTCCAGTGGTGAAATAATTCTTAAATGTACTTTTGAGTCTCACTCCCAATGCTTTGACTTTGGATGGCCCCAACTACAATCCCAAACCACCTTTTTTGACAAGTTGGGAAACACACATTATCATTATTTGACAAGTTGGGAATGAGTCTCAAAAATGTACTTTTCCTACAAATAGGACCTTTCAATCAGCAACTGTTTTTATGCATCGGGACAGTAAACATAATTAAACTTTATGTGGGAAAAGATTCAAGGCTCTACCATTTACCAGTGTTTGATTTAAATTTAATTTAATCATGTCTAGAATGTAATAGTCACTAAAATAGTGACATTTCATAGTGACCAGAAATTAAAGAGATGTTGTAAAAAAAACAACAGCTCCAGTGGCTACAAACCACCCTTTACAGCGGTTTCAATCTCAAATCACTTGACTGAGCATGAGGCACCTTTTATCATGGTTCATCCACTGCAATTAATCTTTAACAGATGTGATGCATGCAACTCTCTCTCCCCTCACGGTGTCACTCCGTCTGTCTCTCTGTCTCTGTCTCTCCAGCTTTCTCTCGCACATGCATAAATATTGAAAACATTCATCTAATTTCTTGCCTTTAATTCGAGTTACCTTAGGGCACCTACTGGGCCACAGAAGAGGACACTAATGCTTTCAGAGACCAATAACACAAACCTGTTGGGAGTGTAACCACACCGAGTCAGAGTGATGCAGAGTTGCAAAGTTGGTTCTCAGTTTCTTTCCCCATACAGCAAATCAATTCTCTCTAAGGATATAAGGCACGCTGAGAGATGGGGGGGAAAAGATCCAGCCAGATGATTGGACATTCAGAATACCCTAACCTTAGCACTTGTATGCAACAGTCATTTATGGCTTCAGGACTGCTCAATAATGCATCAAAACCCACAGGCCTCGAGGGGAAGCAGTCAGTAATCAAAAAGTAAGTTAAGGTTTTCATAATAGGGCCCTATAAATAACTGGGGACAGAAATGAGGGCATGTAAAATTGATGAGGGATGATTCAAACCCCATGAGGTGGAGGGAGCTTAACGCACGGAGAAGGAATGTGATGTCGAGTAGCCGAGCGATATGGGCGCATGTTGAAGATGGAACGGCACAAGTGATTTGTGCTACCAGTGTTACTTTATAACTGTTCAGATATGTGGACATTGTTCCAGAGGCATCGTCTTTGATATGGTGCCGTTAATGTAGAAATACACTCCAGTCTTTAAAGTGTTTTACTGCATTTGAAACAATCCACCGACGCTCACATAACCCATGGCTACCAATTAAACGTTTTACAGAAGCAGAACCTTTTTTTTATTTTGTAATTATTGGTTCTTTCCACTCCAGCGTATTACATCCATTTCTCAGAGAAGCCTGAAAACCTCTGTGTCAAACGTGCACAGCTGAGGGTCACACCTCTATTTTTTCATTCAATCTATACCGGTTTACTCTTATTTTCCTGCGTTCATTCCCGCTTACTTCAAGTGAGGAACAAAACGTACAGAAATATAACTATCATAACTTGAAGACATGGGCTGAGATGAGAACCCAAAACAAAAACTCCCACACATTATTTCAGAAATGCAAAAGATGGTGTTCTCGAGCATCTTCCACATTCTCCATTGAACCTATCACTAACGGCACTCCACTGTTAAAAAACGCAGCATAATGAGGCCTCGCAAAAGCCAAATTTATAAAGTAACTTAGTTCTATGACTGTAAATAGACTACACCCTGTAATCTTCTACTGTGTGGTATATTGAGGATTCCATTACAGTAATTGACAGTGTCACACTGTCATAATTAGGTGGCAAACAGTAAGAAAATAAATAAACCAAACACAATAAACAAAAATAGGTCACACAACAGTAAACAATTACTCTTACCATTAATACTGTGTTTGTCACAGTAACTGATACATAATTCAACAAACCAACCAAATATTCGCAGCATATTTCACAAAAAAGTTTCATAAAAGTTGGTTGAGTTTAGACAGTAACAACTGTGGCATACTTAATTTGTCACCTACCAACTACCTGATCCAAATACTGAACGTCCCTGTTCAAAACATTACATTTCTAAGCTTATATTGATGATATTAATCAATTAATGTGATGGAGAATGTCAGTCCGGGTATTGATGTGACACGATAAGCTAGGCAGAGGACTCACCTCGCTGATGCATCCCACAAACAAGAATATAAACTTTGATTTGTGGTAGAAACCTGGTAATACTCAGACTGAATGTCTAAGGTGTGATGCAGGCAATTTGTGTCATCATTTTGATCATTTGTTTATTTGTAGGTTGAAACAGACGACATTGAAGAGTGCAGAGGGTTTTCTCTAAAGTCACATTGCACTGGTGGCTAAAATGTGGTCTACACAAAGACATAATTTCAACACATTTAATGTTTCATATAAAATGTGGTTATTTGACGTGTATGTGTGTTTTTTTTGTTTTGGTTTTGTCTCTCTTTTTATTTTTTACTATTGTGGTTTCTCTTAGTTCTCATCTTCTCATCCTTATGTCTTTCTTCATGTTTTGTATTTGTTATTGAAATGTACTGCCTTTTTCAAAGTCTGGAAAATAAATAAAAATGTTATCACAAAAAAAATGTCATTAATGTGGAACGATACAAATAAATATAAATAAGCGGTGCAAATAAGCGCATATCATTCTTTTGGAGTTTAAGACACAATACTCAAATTTGCCAGTTGAATGCCAATTTTGCAAATATCAGCTAATTGTTTAAATGTGAACGTTTAATAAACTTCTTCAAATAGTCCAGTTTTTAATATCTTTTCACTGGTGACCATAGACCATAAACGTTGAGGTTCTTCTCACACCAACAGTCATTGGTCCGGTACAGACACCGGCTGCAGGGAGCACTTTAAACAGACAATAGACAGGTTTAATTTCTGCCCTGCCATCAAGTTGCTCACTAAGTGACGACAAGCACTGACTACAAATGAGAAGCTGCTACCTGAATGTTTTGTACCATTGTGTCAGAGCAAAGCAGTGTATTATGTCAACTTCCAAAATATTGTTTTTAACATTCAGGCAATCACACATATGCATTGAAATTCTGTACTGTAGGCTGTGGTGCAGGGAAGCAGAGCTGTAACAGCCTGACAGAGACAAACAGTTGAGGACAGTAAATGAAGGAAATTATTTGGTCAACTTTATTTTAGCATATAAATAAAAATATAGCTGGATCTGCGACAATACAATCTTTAGCGTTGTTCAGGATATCTGTAATTATCTTGCATCCATAACAGTGAGGCAAGTGGATGATCACATCCAACTACATTCCTCTAATTCCCCTTGGACGACAATAGAAAGTAGAGCTTGATTGATGTACCGGTTGGCCAATATTGGCCTTTCATAGATGCATCTGTATCGGGGTATATGTTGTCCGGTATGCTCCCACATGAATACTTCTTTTTAGAGGTTATATTGCAGAAAAAAGATGCTCAGGTGGATTTATAATCATTAAATTCCCTGTGACCTATAACGATGATTAAACTGTAAAATACCTTGTCTCTATTACATATCTTTGTTTGATAACAGATTTCGTCATTTTCACAACCATGTATATTCAGGTATTTATCCAAGGATAAACTGCATTATCCAGATTCTTTATTCAAGCATTAAAAGAACCTCTTATCAGGCTTTCAGCCCGTGTTTGAAAATCATACCGGTAAACTAATCTTGCCAATTAAAATAACAATTGAATTTTCCTGCAGTCCCAGGGATGTGAAGGTACTGTCCACGATCGACTGCCAGCCTGACAGATGGATCTTTAACACTCAGCAGAGACAAACCTGAAAGAAACTATCCTTGATGGTTTTGGCCAGGTGAAATGTACATCGCTCCTTTTTCAGCTTTACCCCTTCCCTTTACACAGTTCTCCGTGTGCATCACAATGGATATTACATGGACAGGAAAAAAAGGGATTTTAGACATATGGTTTGCCAAAGACCACATGAAATGTCCGATCCAAGACTCATTCAAGTCTTTTTTTTGTATTAAAGGACCTGCATTTCCTCTCTCATTCGCACATCAATAAACATTACCTATGTCATATCTGGTGTAGACTGTGAAGGAAGATTCTCCTTTTTGAAAATTAGAGGAGCGGGAGATGTAGACCAGAGAATACAGTGAAAACAGAAAACAGTTTAAGTGGCATGGAGACACTGTAGGACCCTGATCTAGCGCATTCAAGCATACTGAAATGCTGGTAACAATTGGCACCTCTGTGCCACATTAGCGCTGTCTTGTTCTGTGGGTATGTGAGCTGCTCCTTTAGGATGAGTAGCTACAAGCAACATCAGAAACACATACAGTCTGTGTTTGTCAGTGTGGAACGACAGATGTGATAGCTACTTAAGCCTTGTTCAGACCAAAGCTGAGCTGAAGCCTTTCGCTTCACACCAATGTGACTACAAGACTGTGTATTGTTTCTATAGCAACGACTCTGTGTACATCCCTTATATCTGCCAGCATTCTTGCTTTTGTTGGGGCTGGATATCATTAGTGGTATTGTAAAATACGATTGAGCAAAGTAATAGCGAATTAGTTGGTACAACTATTTGGTACAAACTTAGGCAATTGAAGGAAATATTCTTAAAAAATATAGACTAAAATATACTTCAACCACTTTGATGAAACGGTAGAGATGACAGGAGACTGGTAGGAGATGGCATCCGAAACGCTGCCATTTGGACCATCTGAACGTTAGTAACTGACATGACCAGCTGACTTCGCTATGAAGCGCTGATTGGCTGCTGAAACAGTTGATGTTCCTGATGTTCATGGCAGGTGCCAGGATTATTCTTTCAACCGGTGTCAAGCACTGACCAATCGTGGGGTGTTAAGAGATATTACTAAGAAAATTTTGTCGAACTATCCAATGTGTAGCCACAACGAGAAGTGAAATGCATTTACTGTGCACACACTTGTGAAGCCAACTATCGTCACAGTGATTATATTTCTATTGCAAACAAAAATAACTGGTAGGCTGACAGTATACATGCGTTCTGCTGCACACTGGTTTCACAAAATCAGAAATTAAAAGAATAATATCCACAGTGCAGCCACAACAAGAAGTGTTTACCCTATATGCCTGTCAACTGTGCGTGGATCGTGTAAAAGTAGCTGGCTAACATCTTTTGTATCATTTTACATATGTCTCTATTTAAAAATCAAATACAATAAAATGCGTTCAGGGGGATTTAACTGGGACATAGCACCGCGTCTGCTTATGTTCTAAAACTAGCCACTGCCACCGTGATTAGCAGAGTCACATGAAACACCATCAGCCAACATCAAGACCAGCTGCGACTTCACACTGCTGCAACTTTTCCTTGCAATGTTTGCTTTAGTCTCGTCATGAATCATTTGGTTTAAATTGGACTTCTGACAGACTTGTGACTGAGTCTCATAATGAAGCTATGAGCCAAGAAAGGGGAAGAGAGACAAACAGTCTATCTTCAAAACAAATTAACCCATACAGTATCGTACTAATAAGTCATAGTGATTGTTAATAACGGCTTGTTTGGAATATATTTACTGAAAGTGGAAGTACCTGCATGTTTATCATTCTCCGCATGTCAAACAGATAAAACAAATCCATCAAGCTTACCATCAAACTTTTTATGCCTCGCAACGAACGTCGTCCTCATATTGTGGCTGCTCCTCTCCACCAAGTTCTCAAACTCCACTTTGCTCTGCTGGTTGAGTTTGTCCTCCATCTCAGATGTGCAGCAGGTGAATCCCTGAGGACAGACGCGCAGGTGCTCACCTGAGGGAGACAGAAACACGGAGCGCCATTTTTACACACATCAGTGCCACAGGATTCAGTTTTTTCAAAAGGCTGAGCTGAGTCTTTGATCAAAACTCTCCTGTGATTTTGGGACTCTCATCACCGAAGCTATCAAAGAGGGACAGAGCGTGACAAATGGGGAAGGATAATATTTGTCGGTAGCCTGCTATCGTGTGAAACAGAGAGTGACTTTGATACAGCAGATTTTATACCTCATGCAGGATTTTCTTTATATCACAGTCCAAAGAGCTGCAATAACCACGACTGAGCTCATGTACAGTACATCAGTATCACATAGATCAGATGGCTGGCAGTGCATTCAGAAACCATATTTCAGTAAGAAAAGTGTGTAAGCTGTGTGGTGTAGTCCAACATCATCCACAATCGCCATTAAACCAGCACTGATTAATGTTTTGCCTACTTGGGGCCAGCTGTAAACAAATAAACAACTTACAAGCAAACATGTTAACAAGTGATGCTAATTTACACATCAACCAGAAAAAAAACATCACTAGACCCCATTTTAATCATATAAGTCATATATTCACTCTCTTTTAGCTTAACCTTTTGTCTCCATCAACTCCTGAGGGAAATATAAGGCTCTTTGGCTGCTAAATGTTCACCAGCTAGTAGCTAACTGTGTGCTTTTTGCTGATGAGCATGTGGTGTACAATGTTTTGCTTGCTAAAAATGATTGTCTGCTGATGTAGCTGAAAGATGGGATTGGTTATTGTGAACCAAAACAGTTAAATTGGTGGCAACAAAACCACAACAGAAAGATGCCAAATGCTATTTAGAAATGAGGGGAACTGCAGACATGGATGACCTTTGATTTCTCAGATCATAACTTGGGTCAACTCCTGTCACAACACACTCCAATTTGATGCATCGATAATATAAAAGATATTAATGAGTTTAGCTCTTAACAGTAATATGTACATGAGGTAATGTGTGGGTAATTTTCTGTTCCCAATGAAAAGTGTACATTGTATGGATTATCTTAATAACTGGCACACCGTTTCTGGAAAAGACAGCTACTGCTAATTTTTTAAACATATTTTTTTCAATGATTTAAAAACTACAAACAAAATTATACCATTGTGGAAGCAGCAGAATGATCAGTGGTGTAGATCTCAAATTCAACCCTACACAATCAGTATTATCTGCTTAACCAGGTACCTCGAGGGGGTGAGTGGTGGAGTAATCATTGTACAAATAGAAAGTACGTTTAACAAGTGAAAGTTTTAAGTGAAAAATGCCAAGTGTATCATCTTGTGACAGTAGTGCTTTACAGAGCTTTTAAGCTTCAATTCAGAATGTCTCTAAAAAAAACAGTGTGCGATGTTTCTGGTCAATAATGTTTGTTTGCGTTGAGTTGTTGCGTAGGAGGACAATTATATTGATTGGACTTAAAGAAGAGTAGAACAAGTGGGTATATCAAACTTGAGCAAAGGACTGGCTGCATGATTCAGAAAAAGAGGAATTGGATCCCGGGGAGGGTGTTTAATAATTTGCTCAATTCAGAGAGTTCTCCAGAGTACAGCAGAAATTATTCAGAAATTGAGAAAATGTGGAACTACAGGTCTTTGCCTAGAACCTTGTCTTTGGAAAAAGTCAGTAAATTACATCACACTTCTGAAAACATTCTCATTAGAGCAGAAGGGTTACCCTCACACCTGTAGACTATTACTGGTGTATAAACACTGTAAGTGTGTAAAAGGGCATGAATTGTATAAAGGAGTGAGGGAAAAAAGATGCTGAAGTCAGATGAAATGAAAGATTTAGCTCCACAGTCATAATGCGCAGCACTATCTGACAGAAACCAGGCTTAATCCATCATGCATTTAACACAATCTCCACCTCAGAGCATGCTGATGGCAGCATCACCAGGCAGAAATGCTGTTTAGAGACATGGGAGATTAGAGAAAATGATGGTTTGAGCCAGATACTGACAGCTCTCTGAGACAAAAACAGTGAGTGTAGACCAGTGGTTGAGTGAACTACATCCAGACACCAGGATAGTTTAAGGAAAAGAGTACAAACAATCCAAGAGTGACCAAATCTGTATAAACGAAATCAAAGATCCTGATGTAAGCAACAACATCCTCTGAGCAGATTAAATCTGCAAGGATGCATGTCACAAAATGCCTAAATCATTGCCAAAGGAGTTTCTACTAAACACTGGCTCAAAAGAGGTTTTATTTTCTGTTGTAGTTTGTGCTGATTGACAAGGGAATAGCCGATGGGCCAACACTGACCCCAAAATCAAAGTTTTTGGGCCAAATTTCTAAGGTCACAATTCCATTATCACTGTGTACATTATTACATGGATACTCAGTGCTCATGGGGTCAGACCACACCCATCTTGAACTCAACCTTCATTTTCATTTCAACTACCCACCTGTGAAGTATCATGACTGCATCGACCCAATGTGGGCCCGGGGCATAAAGTGTAAAGGGGCCACACACCCTTAATTAACTTAGCCAAAGACATAATAAAACAAAACATTGTGAATTATTACAGGCCTTTGTTTTTCAATGTACCTGTAAAATGTTGGCCCCCAAACAAAGAATTCTGAAGCAGATTGTAAAATGAAAGACAAATTGTGAATACAAACAAAGCGGTTTACAACTTTACACATTTGTTACTGGCTATAATGGCTTTTGGTGAATTTATTGCACAGAGATGTCTAAATTCTAAATTTGATATACAACTACATGCAACAGATGTTGCACTATCAACAGACTGCCAGAGATATATAAAAAAAAAAATAGTGAGTAGGCTTCCAGAATTTATCGAAGTCAGAGAAATTTAAGCCAAAATATGACCATTTACAAGCCAATTTCTGAAAAGTTTTTTTTCCCAAAACCACTTGAGTGAGAAGTTTTATCTATGAGCTCATAACTCAGCAGCAGGAGATGGACTTGAGAGCTCAAATCATGGACCACTCGACAGTGAGAGGATGAGATCCATGATTGAACAAACAAACAAACAATAAAACAAACAAAAGATTAAGCTTGTGGTACTGTGGAAACACTGAGAGTACACTGGTCATAATGTGTACTCTCGACTGTTTGCCTTCCTGGGCAGTAAGGAACCGTTGTTTTGCTTAGGAAGGCAGCAGATGTGCAAATTCTTTGGACAATAATAACCAGTCATTGCCTCGTTACTGATACGTACAAATATAGCAGTTTTACAGGAGCCACATTTTTCTGCACTCTCACCTTATTATCTCTCCTCTGCGTCTCTACGTCTGAGAGCATCAGACATCATTATCAGAGATTTCTTAAAATAAAAGAGTCTGGCGGGCAGTCGCATGAAAGATTTGAGTTTTGTGGGTTTTCTTTTTTTCTCAATTCTACCCATTACAATGTGAGAAAAAGAAGGATTAAATGAGCTGAATGTGCACCAGTGGCGGATTGGCGCAGAATAGACTCAGACTGTGGAGCTTTAAAAAAAAACAAAAAAAAACATCCTGCTTTACAATGCAGGCACTGGCAGTCACACCAGTGCTCTGCATGCATATACAGTAAGCTATAGACAGAGGAGCTGTGCATGGATAATGAAACAAGGAGGATGCAGTATGTATACGTGCTGGCACTCTCAAATGTGCTTAGTCCTTAATCAGTCCTTAGAGACGCACTCGGCTACAGTAATGAGGTGCACCATCAACAGCTCAACACAAACCCATTGTCTCCAGAGTAATGCACAAGTCTCCTGGCCACAGAGACCAAACTCTGTGGAACAACAAAATAAGCTGGAATGCAACAGTCCATTTCCATCCGGTCCTTCTTTAAGGCTCATTTGTTCCTCTGCTAAACGACAATGTTCTAATCACTCAGCAATGCAACAGCATTCCCCGACTGTCACATATAATTTCCACTGCATGGAGATGCAACATAGTGTGATCATCCTTATTCCAAGCTGTGATCAGTTTAACACATGCTTGCAGAGTTCATGGTAAAGTGTAGCATGCATAATTGGCTTGTTTTTTCATTTTAATTTTAATTCATGTTTTCGTTGCTGCTGTTTGTTTTCAAGCACATTTCATGTTGTTAATGTTGTATCAGTTTTGCTGATTTTGCTGAGATCTCATTCATCGAAACACAGTATCATTAAAGCATCAGTGTAGCGCAATCTCTTTTCGTCCATCTATTTTAGTTGCTGGAGGAGGATGTTTACACAGAGGAGTCGAGGGATTATAAAGGCTGACGTGGGGTCAGTTTGAACTGGCATGCATCAGCTGGTTGGCAAATGTCAAAGAAAACACCTAATTTCAGCCTTGTGGACCGTGTTTCCCAGGATCTAAAATTGCACCGTTTGAAAGAGTTTATGGTTTATTGTCATATTGATGGATAACTTAAAAACACACCATTTTCTCACCGCATTAGGAAGCCCTGCGACTCTGAAGTAAGTCCATCTCAGTTTGAAGTTTCCGCTGATGCAATAAACTTGACTTAACATGTCAAAGTAGGTGGAATACCACAGTTGGCCACTAAAGGTTGGCAACAAGAAAACAAATCAATATGAGGCAGGACTGTCCTTAAGTGCAAATGACAGCTGAAAGGAAATCCTGGTGCTTTTAGCTTTCACAGGGTGTGCATCACTCTTTTCATCACTCGCTCTTGTTTTTGTACAAACACATAATCAGACACATCCGGCTACTTTCACCACTTTGAAAACACTGCTGTTACATAAACCTGAATAAAACAGGAGTGTGAGCTGCATGCTTGTGACTGTTGCCACATACAATAGAATAGAATTGTTTCAGCATCAACGAAAGACAGTTGGCAGCTCTTCGTTTTAGACAATATAAAATATCAATATAAACATCAATATAAAATCTTAACATGTATACAACAATAATACAATATATACAACAAGTTGTACCATGTTGTCCCTTCTCACCCTTTCTCACTCGTCTTTACTTTCTGGTCCCTTTCCATGATACAGACACCCAAATTAGGAACAGAACATAAGTAGCAGGGATTCCAAAATAACACATGACAAAACTATCCAACATATTTAGGTATAACACTCTCCCACAGATTGTTCCACCGTGTTAGCACATCGAGAGCTCTGCTTCTTGAGAACAAAACAATCACAAATGCCTTCCTTAGTGAACTTAGGGAATAATCGTCCCCAAATCTAGATGGGATTTTGGCTCACTAGACCATATCTGTCCTGTTCTAGTTGGTTGCTTTGCACCCAAGATGGAATTTGAAACCAAGCTGTCAATACACTACACGCTTGCAAGATCACAGTTGTGCTCAGACTCTGTCAGGCTGAGTTAAACTTGTAAGACTCAATACCAACGCTGCCAACAAAAATGGAGACAGAAGGGTTGACACGATAGAAAGCCAAGGATGCCTATTTGGGGGATATATAAAAATACATTCGCAAAGATGTATTAAACTGATTAATTTTGTGAGTGCATGAATAACTGTTCAATGACCTGAAGGAATTGTGATCAAGACCAATAAAGCTGTTTAAATCAAATCAAATCAAAGATGAAAAAAAGACATAAATTATACCTATTCAACAGTTCAAGAGAACACAATTCATACATTTCTGAAAGCACTGATACAACATGACTTCATCGGCATGTCCTTACCAGAAAAAATGACCGTATGGGTAGGTAGCTTGTTGTGACCCATATTTACACCCATACCCATACATTTAGACTCTAGTGGTTGTAGAAAGTATCATGGGAGCAAAGGAGGAAGTGAGGTGACTTCACATAAAGTGCGACAAAGTCTGCAGATGGAGGAAGGATGAATGGAAGAGTTAAACACAAAGTGACCATTTATGATTAATTATTAAAACTTGCATAACACAACCAAAATATATTATGCTCATTTTCAGGCTCATATTTTTATTTTGGGTTACAACTAAATAGGTTTACATGTTTTAATGCTGAAAAAACACATTGGTTTTCTCTCACTGTCCAGTACTGGAGCACTCTCTGGCTCAGACGCTGTTTTAGCTCCCGTCTCTCTTTAAGGCAACCTGACCTGAATATCAAGTCTCCTCTGATTGGCCAGCTCACACGCGCCTGACCCAGCACCACAAACAACAAGAGAGCGGCTGTGCTTAATCAAATATTACGCCTGGCATAAATTATGCAAATTTGTGACATGGTGACATAGTGTGATGTCACAAAGTCACCACATTCAAGGCGGGACTAGTGACGTGGTGTTTCAGGAGTAGTGTTTTCTGTCGGTCGAGAAAGAACATAAAACAATAAAGTGTTTGTATGAAGGATACCCTTCTTCCAATCATGACAGCTAATATATAAAAATATAAATAATATAAAAAACATGTATTATCATATCATCATCATACAAGTTTTTATTGAAGTATTCCATTTGGAATCCCAGTTGCTGAGAATACAAAATCACAGTTGATTTCAAAGAATCCGTTTAATCATGCCTGCATTAATTGACAAGTCTTGGCTGTTACGGTGATGTTTACATAAACGACAGCCTCAGAAATGGATTTTTGACAAATCAGAGCTGTTAGCAAGTGGAGCACCTAGAGGGAATAAATAAATGAATAAATAAATAAATAAAACAGAACACCATTTTTGACGCTAACAGCACGGATGGCTGCAGGTGAAGAGGTGCAAGTGGGAAGTTGGTAACAGTCCCAGAGCACGTCCGTGGCATCTGTTAAAACGGTCTGCCAAATCAGTACTGCAACCAATTCTCTCACTGCTGGTGAAACTTTGCACATTTATTTTAAAAAATGCTGTGGGCCTTTACTTGTTAGTCATATCCAGTCGGTAATCTGCTCTGTCAGATCATACGTTTCACATAACAGCAGGCAGGATCAAAAGGTAAGGATTGCTTTGACTGAATGAGTGGCAGAGACACAGAAAGAAAGTAAGGAATCCTGGAGTGACAACATCTCTGACAGAGGTGCTAATATGCTAAAGAATATAGCAGATGTAAAACAACACAGATGTATCTTAAGCATTGAGTCTGGCACATCCACCCACATTCATGATTCATTATACTCCATCACAAATTCATGGATCAGCACACGCGAAGACAGCCCGGCATACACACATACATAAAACATTATTTACTTATGAGCAAACAGCGATGGAATCACTGTGAGTAAAGTGTGGATAAAGGTCCTCGCTCACATGTTTAACCCAGTAAAGCTTGCTAATGCACCACACTGTCCTTGCAGCTGCCTCCAGCGCAGATGTCAGAAGGCACTGCTGCACATCTTTCCCTTTCAGAACGGGCTGATCAGAGATCTAAATGTATATAATCACAGACGGCAAGATAATTAAGGACAAATGCTAATCTTGGGGATTTTACAGTGAAATGCTCTGGCTGGCGTTGGCCCAAATGTTTCCTAATCAAATATGAAGTGAGGCATAAGAAATATTGTTCGGCTTACAAATGCAATCACACATTGGCTGTTTTGTTCCGTTTCTTTGATGCGCTGATGTGTTTGGCTCCTCTGGATCACTATCTCCACGAGGCGCACAACATGATTGAAGCGTAGCATTGTAATTAGGTGAAATTGCTGACTACAGTCTCAGAGCATGCTCACATGGGCCGGCTGGATGCTGTTGTGTGGCTTGAGAAGGAGATGGCAAGACAATGCCCGTTTGACACATGCAATCAGCCACGCAAGACACAGCTGCTTTCAAAGAATTCAGTGTTCTCTGACACATTAGAAATGTCACTTGAAGATTAGCATGTGTTACATGTTTGTTTAAGCAACTGATTTGCTCAGTAGTACAAAGTCAGAAATATGTAGGTCATTGGGAATAAGTGGACGGACCTGGAGGAATGATCACGCAGAGAATAAAGAGGAATTTACACATCAGATGATGTGCTTTATTCCACAGTTGCCATGTGTTTGGCCTCGGTTCCCTTTGGCTTCATATCCCTTGATGTTAAAGAAGCGCGCACTCCGCTTCTTTGAGGTTTCATATGCGGCAATCATGTAAAGGATGGCATATTTCTTATCCTTTCACTCTAATAGTGCTTCATTAAAATTGGCAGCAGATCCTACAGTTTGTTAGGCAGCCATGTAAAGTTAAAGCTCAACAACTGCAGCAGATGCCCTGGTGACATGCAGCACATTTGATACTCTGAAGGCAAAGTCTTCTTCTAACATATTCTGCTTCAACTAGTGTGCACTGTTTTTAGAGTCTTATTATGTTTTCACCAGCTTCCGTTTTTTGTTGGTTAGTTGATTGATACGGAACGGATTTCCACTAAACTTGGATGGAGGATTGGTCTCGGCCCAGAATAGACCCTGTTACCTTCTGGTGCAGATCCATGTAAAGGGAATTATTTCTCACTTTCTTTAACACTGTGAGATAGACTGTTTTCTAAAAAATTGTTAATTTCTCAGGGTATAATGCATGGACCGTGATTTAAAAAATTCAGCCGTATTTAGGTGGCTGGTATCTAGGAGTAAGTACAATGTGATGCAGATCCTAAGAAAAATCCAGATCTAGCTGATTTAGATGTGTTTTCATTGAGGGTATCCTTTTTCCAGTCACTATATGGCAACAAATAAGATATTAGATTATATTATAATATATTTAAGAGGACTGTTGGGCCTTAGTGAAGGAACTAAACGATTAATCGATTATTAAAATAGTTCTAAGCATTACAATTCGAGGTTCTCGTCCTGTTGATGAATGAACAAGACAAAGGAACCATTTCTCCCAACAAATCAAAAAAAACAAAGCACACACAAACATACCAGTAGCCCCTTTAACAATGCTGTTGTTAAGGCTTCTGTCTTTTCTATTCTTTATGCACGTTTCACTGAATAAATAATGTAGGACCGAAGTAATTTTATCACGCTACAACAAAACAGTCATCTGTAGAGAAGATGTTCAATGTCTGGGCAATGTCATAATTTCCACAAGAAGCAGAACATGTTTCTGCTTTTCACACTTTATATTTTGTCTTATTTTTACAAAAATGCTGTAAGTAAGATGATGTGCTGAGTCCATAAAAAGCTCCTCAAAGATTTATCTGTTTCAACTCTTAGCATCTAATCACAGCAAAATCCTCCAACAAGCAGCTTCCTCCTTTACTAGGACTGACACCCAGGCTACCATAACGGCTTCACTCCAAACCTTTACTGTTTATTACATGAACCTAAACCAAAGCGCTTCATTGGTGGAGCCTCAGGGTTTCACATACCGTGGCAGGAAACAACTGCAGCGGGGGATTGTAAAGGTTAAAAATGAACTCGTCACCCCTGTCATTTAAAGAAAAATCATGACAAAAAATGTCTCAATTTTGACTTGTAAGAGCACTGGTGCGATCACAAAAACAACCTAATTTGTAAAAGATAAATGTAAATGAAAGTCCTAAAATAACTGCTAGTTAATGATTTTAAAAAAGTTAGTTAGACTAGATGAATTTGACTAAATGTAACACCTCATTAAAATTTTAGGTTTACATCCATTAAACTAAATCTGATGATCTACTGGGCTGGTGCACGAGATATATTAACTCAGCTTTTATGACTTTTATGTTTCATCTTTTACAGACGGATTAGCATGAAACTGCATATTTTCGTCTTTCCCTACAGTAACACAAGAGAATGTCGAGGCAGAAGTGTTTTGTTTTACTGAGAAAAATGTTGTGCTGAGAAAGAATAAATGCATGCATTATTATGTACTGCAAAATAGCAGGGGTCTGGAGGACTGAATATCATGCTGGTATGTTTACCAAACTTGGGCCATAATAGTGAAATGTTGTTCTACTCTACTTTAGAAAGCAAGAGGGAAAGAAAGCAAGCAGAAGCAACAAATAACAACAACATTGGGGTGACATTGAATAGATTTTTTTTTTCTTTTTAAGGACTCAAAATGGCTCAATTCAAAGCAAAGATACTTTCAATGTTAAACTAAAGTAGAAAGTGGGCGGCTGAAAACATGGCAACACCAAGTTGTGTTTGCTCCATAATTCCTGTGCTTGGTCATTCGCTACATGGCTGCCAGCAGGAGGGTCTGCATATTGTGTTCTTTTTGCTACAAGGTGTGAGACCTCAATAGTCACAGAGCGCCAAGCTGAACTCCAATTGGTCTCAGTCACTTTGCCAACTCGTGATAAGGCTTCAAAGGGAAAGCTGGGGATAAGGCTTCAAAGCTGAAGTTAAGGAGGTCCTAGGGCTTCTGCACCAACATGGTAGATCAAGTTAAGGGAAACTTAATGCAATAATCAAAATAAAAAGTAAAGGGTGTAAACCTATCTCGCTCGCCATACTGCTGCACTGCGCTTCTTTGTCACCCCTCAGCTTGAGTTTTTCTCGAAAAAAGTTGAGAAATCATATGGCGCCACAACATACATCATAGAAAAAAACAAAACATTAAAGATTAATGTGTCCATAACCAAATAATAATATATGGTTTATTTCAGCAAAACAACAACCATCATAGGGTCAAGAACTGAATAGTGGAGCAAGTATCTAATGTTGATTGTCTGAGACAACATGAACAGCTCTTGTCCAAAATGAGGTTAGCAATGATGGTCATGGTTCTCAGGCGTTTATCTTTGTGACAAGAGGGTTCATAAACATAAATAGATCCATGTAACCTTTTAACCTGCATTCATAATGGTGTGACTTTTTATGAGCAAAAACTCTGTCCAGAAATATGTTGAAATATGTTAAGAATAGAGTTATTAAATTCTATTACAATGAAGGTGATGATTTCCAAAACATTAAAAAATCCGGTCCAATTTTACCGGAAGAAAGGATGGAATCTTCTGGGCTGTGCCGTTATGAGCTTCTCCAACAGCCATAAGCCTTTGCTCCATGAAATCAATCCTACATTCATAAATCCCCATTAAATCCTCATGTTTCGACTGCATTCTGAGCGGCATGCCGACAAAAGACCGACCAGGGGCCAATATATACCGGTGATCTGCCTACACTGAGCAGATAGTGACCTGCCACCACATGCACATTTCTCCTGCTTGGTCCTTTCTTACGATATCATTTTCATTAAATGATGCATCTCTTCTGATCCGAACGCAGGAAATCATGAAGTTTGACAATTTCAATCATAAGACAGCATCCAAGTCCTGCTGGATGTGCTCCCCATTTGCACTTTAACATCCAGACAGACAGGGGTGCATTAACCTTTTTGTTTCACAAACATCTCTGCTTTCACCAAAACTTCTTGTCAGACGGTTGAATAGCTTCAGAAACCTTCCCTCCAAAGCAGGATTAGGAAGGGCCATGTCTGACCATTTCTAAAAATGTTCCAAAGCTGATGATCATGTGTGCCAGTTGTGCTGAGGTGAGAAAATAGCCAGTATTTGAGCTTCTCCTTCTTTCCCTCTTTATTTTATTCTCCACACAATTATTTGTGTCAATTTCCATTCTAATAACCCAGTGCAACACTATGCATACCTTTTCATGAGAGGTGGAAAATGTGCACCCAACATTTAAAAGATATCGCGTCTCCCCCTCTCTATAATGGCTATTCGAGTGTGGCCATTCAGGACAACACTCACGATTTACAACATGGCTGAACAACTCATTGTGCAAACTAGTTCTATTCGAGTTTAACCCCGACCCTATATGTGTTTGGTTCCACTGTTGCCACTGCACTAATGACGGATGCGCTTGAGTGTGCGAAACATAAATGAGCCTCAGGATTCTTTCACATAAGAAATACACTGTGAGATATAAGGAAAAATATCTCCTTTAATGTTGTAAAGCAGAAAGCTAAAGTTCCAGTATATCTGATCGGGTCCGCTATGGAAAGTAACATACTGTAGTTTGACAACTTCATATTCTTCTTCTTCGGAGGCTTAAAATGCAAAAGAGACCATTTCCATTTCTATCCCCATAACTCTAAACATATGTTGCAGGGAAATGTGAAAGCTCCAGAATATTTCAGGGCAGCTGTGGGGAAAAGAGTGGGTTGAATGCCCATGGAGGGTCTGATGCCAGACAGTGTGATTAACTCCCAAAAGGATTCATTAGTCTACCTGGCCAAAGGGCAAACTGCATATGGACCATGCCATCTGTTACATCCCTTGACCACTCTTGCCAGCATTTATAAAGTGAGGACATCCGCGCCAGAGCTTCATGCCAAAAAAACCCAACAGATCATGAAGTCAAGAGAGAAAAATGTATTATTCACCCATGCTGAAAATTCATAAAAAGGTGAAGTGATGCAGTAAATGTAATTAATTTCTGCAGAGTGGAGCAGCATCTATTGTACTCATGAGCTGGTGAGCTGATTCCAAGTGTGTTCCCCTGATAACAGTTTACTAAAAAGAGCCTAAAAGAGCCAATTTTTATGTATTAGGTAGCTATTATATAGGTCACCTACATTTTGATTGAAATCGTGATTTGTTTGCATCTACTTCCACAGTATCCGAGACTGCTGCCTGTTTAGTGGGTTTTCACACCACAGCAGAGCCAAGCTCAATATCAGGGAGGCACCAACTTGAATGAATCACATTTATTATCATTGATCTACCACCACAGTCCAGCTGCAGTCTCATTCAGAACTGCCTCTGGAATATTGCCTCGCCTCTGCTCTTATAGTCCTGCTGCCACAGAGCACCAATGTGCTCAGAGACTCATTGCCTTCAAATGAGGGCTCAGGCCTGCAGAAGCAGCTCCACACTCTTGACATTTCAATTCCAACAATCGAGTTTACTTGAACTATATACTTCTCTTTATTTGTGACTCAGTTCCTAGCTTTTAGTATTGTTTTACTATACAGATTTACATACCTGCAGGTATATTGCCATCCAGTTCCTACACTAAAGATTAGAGGTGTGGAAATGTCAAGATGCATCGCAATGCAGACCTAGAAGATCCTGTATGAGAGCAGCAATCTCTGTGAGGTAAAGGTTGTTTAAGCCATTGAAAAGTGGCATAAAATGTGAGTACAACAAGTTTGCAAAAAAAGCCGAGGTTAAAGACCAGAACTAAAGTTATCTGACCAGGAAAGGAGGTTCAAAATCAGAAACTTCTCTAAATGACAGTGCTGCTCTTTGTCTTTCCCCTCTCTTCTCTCTTTGGACTACATGGTTCAGCCAAGTTCAGCCCACTGGACAGTAAAAGCTAAAAGGCTGGCTGAGCCTCGGCTCCCAGTGAAAGGTTGACACGTCTATCTTTGAGATCTATTGACTCGGGTACAGCTTAGCCCACTCACACATCTGGACCATGACTGTCCTTTCTTTATTCAGGCTGCGGCCCTTTATTCAGTCGACACAGACTAGATTAGAGGGCAGAAGGGGAGCTCAATCACACTCACCAATTGAATTGAAAGTTGTTGAATGACGGAAGACTGTATGAATTCCCTGTAATGTTACTTGGAGAGGAAAAGTAGCATTGAGCAAAATATGGTAAAAACAGCCACTGCTGTTGTTGGTTCAACACACCAGATCAAGGTTGTTTAAAAGTTAAAAGGTTAAAATCGCATTATAAAACCAACATGATTCCTACAAATAAAGGCATTCTGGATGTAATGCAACATCTTCCTTATTTAAAGCGCAAGGACAAAAAGTAGGCTATCCACTGGCAGATGATTTTCTTATTACTCTGTACCTTCACTTCTTTACTTCTTTACTTCCATTCTAGTCAAAAATATTAGTTAAGAAATTAAAACACACTTTCAGTAGAAAGTCCCCTAAAAAAAAGACCACATAAATATCACAGTGCTGATGCAGAAATAACTAGAGGTAGTTATGTAGTTGGTCATAGCAAGGTACATTCAAAAACTCAAGCTTATGTTGAGGTTTTGAAAACCGTGTAGCATTCTAGCAGGTGGACATTTTGAGGGTGAACTATAAACCAGTACAGTAAAAACGCAGTTATAAGGATGGTATCAGCTACTTCTGGAACTGGAAACAGTGAAGTCAAACTGTCATCAAATTTCAAGGGGAAGCTGATTGAACCACAAACACAAACTCAGGAATTATAATGGGATTTTCTTCACTCATTTATGCAATGTTATCTCAAAAAGGACTCTGTTACCTCACCGAGATGTTGCAAGTGTGCAACCTCTTGGCCTGCAGCTCGTCATGTATCAACTCCTTTTAGGTCCATGAAACCAACACACTGTATAAAACTGACAAATCTAAAACTAGGGCTGCAGCTATCGAATATTTTTAGAATCGAGTATTCTACCGATTATCCCATTGATTAATCGAGTAATCTAATAAAAAATAATTTTGCATTATTAAACAACAATACCAACTAATGCATAATGAACATGACAGGCCTGTTAAATAGACCAAGCAATTGGCTTTTATTTTATTTTATTCCTTGTGTGTGTAAAGGAGTTATTTGGTGTAGGCTATTACTCTCCTTCAATTTAACACAAATTAGTTTCCACATCTTAACATGATATCTATCCATACCGACATCAGGTTACAGCCTCTACAAATACCATACGCGCTAATCAGCGATGGTAGGTTACGTTAAATTAGCTAGCATCAATGTTTACGTTAGCTTGTGCCGGCGACGCTCGGTGAGCTGGTGTTAACAACTGGATGCTTTCAGTTCAGATGTCGAATCATTGTTGACATGCTGTTGTGGTACGCCAGTTCTGCTTTGCAGTAGACACGCTGCACTTTGTTATCTTCATTTTTAAGTGTGAAATGATCCCAAACTTTGGACATTCTCTGACTTTCACGGACGATTTCTTGGCTCTCCGCCATCGCGCCCACTCAATTCTGAACGTAGCGGCGTGTGTCTGCAATAACAGTCCGTGTGGAAAAATGATCCCTGAGCTAAGCAGGCCACATAACGCGGGTGATAGGAATTAAACGAAGCCTCGAGGCAGAGATTTTGCTTCGAACATTTTTTGTAATCGAATTATTCGAGTTACTCGAGTAATCGTTGCAGCTCTATGAAGCTGTCAACATCAACGTGTATATATACTAGGGATGAAACAGTTTATGAAAACCGTCCGAACCGTTCGGTACATAGGCACGCCCAACTTCTTTTTCTCATTAACTAACGAGGCGAAGCGTGTACAGTCCAGAGCAGCAGGTGGTGGTACTGAGCTAGATGCCAGTAAACAAGAAGAGAAGCAGTGTAGCAGATAGTAATAGAGTATCTTTGGGTCAGTTGTGGAGACTTTTGTGGGAATGGTGAGTGGAAAAGAGTCGGAGCTAGAAGATGTGCCAGCAGCACTGTATAGGTCTGCTGTATCGGACCACTTTGCATTTAGAGTGACCTACGATGACGGCAGTATAAAAGTTGTTGACAAAAGTGCTACAGTGTGCAAGCATTGTGCAACACGTGTTGTTTATGCTAACAGTAACACAACTAACATGTCAGCTCATCTGTGACGACATCATCCCAGTGAGACAACTGGCAGCGCAAAGAGGAAAGGGAGGGAGTCAACAGGAAACTTCTACCCCCCGCAGCTTTTAAACAGCCTTAAAGTGACGAGTCAGACAGGGCAAAATGCATAACGAAAGGAGTGGGGTAAGTGGGGTAAGATATGCAGCCTTTTGCCATGGTGGAGGGTGCGGGATTTCGTTGTATGATTAAAACACTCGAGCCACAATATAAAATATATATTTCATTCAGTTCAGTATTTGTGCCCAGTATGCACAAAAGATTCCACTGCATTTAATGACAGTGAATAACTATTTGTTATTAGCATTTGTTAAAGATAACTTTCTTTGCCAAATAAAT